>JAXGGA010013374.1:0-35461 GCA_038373865.1 Uloborus plumipes | reverse complement strand
TTGAATGCCTAGTACACGAGCTAAAGATATGTTTTAATGTCAATCAGATTGCCAATATTAGAATGCTTTAAACACAGTCGGGAGATAATAACCCCCAGGAAGTTGTTCAAAATGCAACTCGGAAAGAGAATGTTCCAGCATTAAAAATATTACAAGAAATGCTTTTAGAAGATTTTTCTTTTGAAAAAGTCTAGTTCGCGATTTTGTTTTATTTCTTCGTATAATTAAATACAATTTAAGTCATTCTTGGGAGGCTAAATGACTAAATGTTTTCCTTGTCCCCGATCTCTAATTAATGGCATGAATTTAATTCTCTCCATTTAATAACTTTAATAAGTTGCAATATTGGTCAGTTTCATCACGTACTTCTCAAAAAAATGGGAAGATATTCAGGATATTCTTAGGCAAACAGGTACCACGCGTAGCGTTTACACGTTTCATAAACGTTTCAAGTTGATTGTTACATGGTTGATAAATATTTTATATATCCTTTACTAAACGAAATGTGCTAACGGCTAAATTGAGAGTTTTAGTGATTGATACTGGCATTTTACTCTCCAAGGAATAAACTGATATATAAAAGAAGCATTTGTACTCTAATAAGTAATTTAAAAAATAAAATAAGTCATTTCAACAGAAGGCACATGCTTCGCCTGGTGAAAAATTGTTTGGAAAAGTGAGCACATGTCAGCAATGGATTATATAAGGCCATCTCTAACAGGACAGACGACAGTTTATGTTAGCCTAGTCAGAAACCAGGCACCTGACTCGGAATTGCAGTAGTATGATTTTTATGAATTTTATAGGGGAAGGAGAGTGATCAAAATGACTAGGCTTTTGGATTTCCGCGGCCCTCATGATCAGAGATTTTGGTGCATTACGCGCGTTTTCCTCCCTGTCGTTTTTGTCAGTACATTTTCAGTAGTTCTTTTTTATATAAGCTCTATAAGTTTTACTAAAATATCCTTTCTTGAATGTTGCAATATCGGTTGGGCGTAACATGAATTTAAAATTCAACGCAAATACTCTTGGCATCGGATTCGTATCCCAGCCAATTCGGAATACTGCACCCCCCCCCTACCTACCTCCTTATGTGGATTGCAGGGTCCCACAGACAGACGGGGCAAATGAAGTTATTGATCAACTGTGACACTGGGTCTTGTGGTACATATCCAGGCAACTACGTGAAATCAATGGGTGCCACTAAAACAACAATGCTTTAGTGGCTTTCCCGAACTGTTACAATGGTGCAAAGGAAATTTTACGTGTAAGTTCATTATGGTACCCATTCTCCTGCTCACCCGGGAAAATATGGAAATTTTGGTCAGTGAAAATGAAAGTAACTCCTATTGCTTAAGAGTCATAAATGAAAAATTCTGCTGCAGAGTTCATCATCTTTCCTGTTCTATGACATTTAGATTAGTATTGTCACTAACGAAAATACTTTTCCAGTGACTTTCTAATCTGACCTCTTTTTGAACTATTGTAGAATTGTTGAAAATCTTAAATTCTCTCCTAATGAAAATGCCATTATTATCAGAATAAACTGATCTCTGTCTTCGTGCGAAAGATTATGTTATTATTTTTATTTCTTTACCAATCAACATATTCTCATGCACCAAACAAAAGTACTTTTGTTTGGTACCCCAATACGGCGTCTTCCCCAAATTAGTCTAATTTGTTTTTGCTATGGATCCATGTAGCTGATCCATGAAGCTGCGGTTGGTTGGGCCCCACTGACTTTCTGCTGAAAAATAAAACGTATTTAAACAAAGCATAAAAGTAATAAATAGATGCATAGAAATAAATTAAAAATAAAATTAAATGTTTCGAGGTTACAATTAAGGAGGAACACTTTCTTAGATGTAGAAAAGTAAATTTTTATATGAAAAGACACCCAATCATTTTTTATCGGATAAATAATAATAATAATATAAATAATAATAATAATAATAATAATAATAATAATAATAATAATAATAATAATAATAATAATAATAATAATAATAATAATAATAATAATAATAATAATAATAATAATAATAATAATAATAATAATGGAATCAATTTTTAGCAAACGGTCTTTTGTCGTAGAGAACAATTTCCCCCATAATTAAATACTGAAATTAGAAATATTCGTGCAGTGAACCTTATACAGGAACCAATTTTTGTTAACTAGGAAAACTGACACGTTTTGATTAATCACTAGTGCCTTATCCACAATAATTAACTTGATCTTACCTCATTTTTTCTCCACTTCTAGCAACTTTATCCTATATTATCAACTGTTATTTATTTTGAATACGTTTGACCAGCGTTCGGCGTGTGCCACTTCAGTAGGCTCCTAACGAGCAGGCTTGGTTATTGCACATTTTTAATTCGTGATGTGTGAGGTATATAATCTGTTCTTCACATAGGCTGCGTGCTATGAATCGTTTCATAAACGCAGATTAAAGCCGCCGCTCAGGGTGAATCATTTGATTGAAATCTTAAAGTCGACAATATACAATAATCCCTACTCTTTGTGAAAGATACAGTTTAGAACCCAAGAGGGGGAAGGGTTTGGAGTCCATCCAGCCCCGAACCTAAGGTTTTAATATATATTACCAATATGCAATCCCAATACGGTACAGGCATATTAAGGCAGTTCTAACCTTAAACCCTATTCAAAAAGCAATTTTCGATTGCGCTACTGAAGAAAATAATATTTTCGAGGCTTACATATTTTTGATTTGCAATAACATTCGGATAAAATGTCGCCGTTCACTTACGCGCGTTTCATCTTCTTTTTTCTTCTTCAACGATATATGATCTAATATTTAGAAAAGTGCCAATTTGAGTCCCAAGTAAATTTTCATTAGTATTTCAATTACTTGTCAAAAAAAAATTTTCAAAGAAAGAAGCTAAGGTTTTGCTTTCATTTCATCTAATAATATCAGGAAAAAAATTTTTTTCTTCAAAAAATATTGTTTTTATTTTTCAAAAATCAGATCGATAACGTGTCCCCACTAGTTAAGCTTAGTATGCAAACAGGTCATGCGCACTTTCTAACTTCCCAACAAAACGCGCTTGCACAAAAAACGATTATATTTTTAACCCTCTATTTATATTTTACTTTATGTTTATCTTAACCGATTTCTGATTTTCTAGCGGATGCAAAATAAGCGCGTCCCTCAGTTCCGCTGTCAGAGCGGTAATAATAACTTCCGATCCATTTTTAGACTCCCAAGATTATTTCCTGCAGAAATACTACATGATACTGAGTAGCTGGTGTGATGTTTCATCGCATTTTACTTAAAAATATTCATTTCTGCATCTAAAATTGCAGGTAAGATTTTTTAAAGTGATTTCATAAAATGTATGTAATTTGAATCATCAGATCGGTAACACACGCCAAAATGGACAGTTTTTATTATTGTGAAAGTTATTTTATATATAAGTACAGTACTTGATTACAAGTAAAAAAACCATGTGTTTGATTTTGGTTTAGCGCAATCGCCTCGGCAATAAAAAAAAAAAATCTTCGTCAGATAATCAGATCGGTAACAATCAGAGCGGTAACAGTGAAAATAACAAACATGTTTTCGAACTGAGTCTCACGTTTCACAATTATTAAAAAGCAAAAAGCATAGGTTTTAGCCTTATAATATTGAATATTTTTGTTCTTAAAAAATGCAAAGCAATTAGTTTTAGTACAATTGCTTCATTTGCGGTTTGTATGACTTGACAATAGAAGTTAGAAAATAAGAAAAATTGTCACTGCTGAAATTCAGTTAATTATTATTATCTTATTTATTTTTTGGGGCTTCCATTTCTCATAACTTAGAATATGTTTGTTTAATATGTTGTAACAAGTCGAGACACTTGTTTATGTACAAAGCATGCTAAATTTGAATTTCTGACCAAGAAATTAACTTTTCTGCTACTAATTAAAGAAAAACAAGCAGAAGAGTTGTGTGCTGAAAAAGTTGAAGTTGTGTGTTTTGTTTCAAAACAAAACAAATGTTTTACTAGCTTGGATTTGGTAATCACATAATTTATTTTATTTAAAAACATTATCGCTCATTTTTATTTCCAAGAAATGCTTTTTTATAACAAAATTTGACTTTTTAGCTAATATATATATTTTAATATAACTATCTTAATTCTATGTTAAAAATACAAGGAAATGGTATCGTTTTTAGAGATGTTAATGAAGACTGAAAGCATAAACTCAGACATGTAGCTCATATTAACATCAGATCTGTAACGACTTAAAAGTGAGTATTCTAAGGAAGGGGTAGTTAAATTTCTTGACCTCCCCCCTTTTATTTTCTTGCATTAAGACTCAATTTAGACTTAGAATGCAACATTAATTTTTTTCTGCAAAAAATTTTTTTCATCAGGAAACTCCAATTTCAAATTGGCACTTTTCAAAATATTGGATCATATTCAGATTTTAAAAATTTCAACCGTTTATGGTTTCTTTTTCTGTATACTACTTCCAATGCAACAAAATTTGCAAATTTTGTACGTTTTTTACACAGCGGTTATCATAATTTGTTCGTCATTATATATTTTTACTGCACTTGACTTTTAACCAGCACTTCGTTTAAACGAAGAAATGTGCTCCTCTTTTCATATTCGTTATAAAGGGATTCAAGTGCATATTTCTGTAATATGTATGCTTCAGAGATATACAGAGGGTTTACGTTCTGGAGTCGAGCCCCCAAATGCCTTGATTATAGCACTAATATCAATCCTAGTATGGTAATTTATATGCACGTAAGGACTGACGTGATCAATTCCCCAGAGGGTAAATTCAGTCTGCTTTAGTGGTGTGCTGCCCTTAAAAATAAAAAGATACCTTTGTGCCTGAGTACATCTATTCATTTCCTCATTTCCAGACGCATGTAAATCAAGTAGCCATGAATTGGTGTTAAAAACATCTCTATCTAAATGATCTAATTGAGGCATTCATTTTGTGCAAAACCTTTCATTCAACGTAAACAGCAACCCCGTTGCCAAATGGTGTCGATAATCACTACTTGATGCCCTTAGAAACGTTGTTTCTAGCTATCATAAATGGGGCATAACAACTCCACTTTTACCCCCCTCTACCTCTACCATCGCTACCCCTATCTCCGCAGTCACAGTTTGGAACAATTTTTCATCATCGTTTCTTCCACCCTCTCTTCCTCCTTCCTCCTCAAGACGAGAGAGAAGTCAAAAGACGAGAATCTAGAAATAATGCTTTTTCTTCGTGGCACACATGATGAAGTGAATTTGCTTCTTAGAGCCAGTCTGGGAAGATCATGGAGAATCGCCATCTTTGGTCACGGTTATCTCTAAGCTGAAAGGTTAATTTCCTTGAAAAGAGAATTTGAATTTTCCTGTTTTTTGACTAAAAATAGGACAAGAGTGTATGTATATCAATCTATTCCTTCCAAAGGTACTGAAAGTTGGTTTTATCTCCACACTTGTAGATTTTGTCAAAATTTATTTCTAAGAAATTTATTTTTAGTACCATGTTGCAAAAACATATCAGAGAAACGAAATAGAGTTATTGTTGAGAGTATTTAAAATAATTTTATGGAAATAATTATTTGGTTGAATTTCAAAACTTTATGGCATTCTTAACCAATTAAAAGTCAAAATATCAGTGTTTTAATCCATGCTTTGAAATATCTTCCTATATCTCTGCCAAAGTGAATAATTTAGCTAAATTATCTGGTTTGAAAGAAGAAGTAGGGAAGATGATTATTCTCGTCTTGATTTGTACATAAAAATGCTTTGTATATAACCCACACACTCACACAAATATAGGAATGCATTAAATATATTCTGTCAGATTGCCATTGCAGTTAAAAAGTATTATATACATAAAATTAAACATTCGAGCCGCTATTGGTAGAGGATTCTTTGACGCATCGAAATCAGGTTAATATTCTTTTAGCTACAATTAGGAGTAACATATTAGATAAACATTTTGTATCCCATCTTTCAATAGTCTCTTACATTATGGCACAAAAATCCTGTAACGAAGTGTTATTTATCAAAACATGTTTTTCATACAATCGTCTTAATTACATAAAATACATCTGTATTCATTTAACCTCTTAAAAAGTAAAGCCTTGTAATGTTAAATGTGTGTGTGTGTGTGTGTGTGTGTGTGTTTTAAGAAAAAAGGAACAAAGAAAAAAGAACAGAAAAGGAAAAGATGAATTAAAAAGAAAAATGAAATAAATTGCCTTGGTGATAAATTTTATTAGCTAGAAAATTGTGTCATACAACTTGCTTGAAATACTGGGGATGAAAATCAAAACACCAATTTAAAATAATATCTACGGGAAGAAAGAAGGACAGGTTTGATAAAATTCTAGCAACAACGTTAAGATTAAAAATCATTCAATTTACTGAATTAAACTATATACGCAAGATAAGACCTTTGCTCGACTATAATTTAAGTCTCAGCAACTTTTTCAGTCATATTTACTGGTTTTTGTCCCCTGCTGTGTTCGTCATACTTATTTAAACTTAGCTTTTCTGCGAAACAGGAGGCAAGCTAAAACAAAATGTATTCTCTGTTCTTATCACTTCATAAACCATTTCAGGAAATCTCTAAGCTTTTAGCCCCCTTCGAAATGGTCCAAGTTGCATTAATTAACTTTTATTTTCATTAATTTTAGTTCAAAAGATGATCATACATGTTTATTTTCTCTCTCTCTCTCTCTCTTTTTTTAAAAAGAAATTAGTTGCAAAAATGTGCTTGCATTAAGCACATTTTCAAGCATGCGACATAAGACCATATATGTCCAACTATAGGCAGATACGAACTCTGTGTGAATCTTTAAGTAATATGGTTAATTTGTTTAAACAAAACACAATCATGCTGAAAGATTGTAAATAAACGGAGATACTCTTTTAAATGGAAAACAATCATTAAAGGATGCTTCTAATAATTTTCTTAATCAAGAGAGACCATTTCTGAAACTAATAAATGTGTATGTGTATTAAATAAAAGCATTCAATAAACGTAACGAGTAGAGTGAGTGCTTTAATCAGATTAATTTATGTTATAGATTAAATCATAATCTTAAACGAAAACATCATCGAAAAAACTGGACAGAATAAATGATTGTACCGATACAAAGAAAATCGTGCCCAATATTATTAATTAATCATCTTAATCGAAAGATAATTTTTTGGAGTGGCTGTTGAGGAATAGAAAAGAAAACTTTCTTAATTGAGATTAATTTGAATTCTGCGTTGGTATTTTGGATAGTTTCTATGCTAAAATTGAAATATTTTTAAAAGAACCAAATGTATTCATTCTTCATTTTTTTAGTTTCGATTTACTCTTGAAAAGTGTTTTGAACATTCGCTGCAATCACTTGGAGACCAAGAAGTCATTTTCTTCACCTGAAGCATGTCAATGCTACATGCTTTCCAGGCTTCTCTCTCCTTCAAGCGACGTCATTGTTCACAGGTGGAGATATCAGAAAATGAGTAGCTGAGCCAAAAAATTAAAAAAGGAAAAAAAAAACGAAGTCTCGGCGGAGAGAAGATGGAGTGGAAAGAGAGAAATATCAAGAGAAAGAAAAACTCGCGGAGAAAAATCAGCGAGTCCTTTCCTTGTGCCTGAATGGAGAGCGAAGAACGCACTTGCGAATAATGATAATAATGAAAAGGAGAGAGAGAGAAAAAAAAAAAGAGTCGAGTCAAACATCCGTAGTCAATTGAATGTGGGGCCCTCTCTTAATGAGGAGACTTTCGCAGGGGGGTGGAGAGAGAGAGAGAGGCCCAATTAGCGGACGACGCTTCGCTCAACAACATCCACTTGACATTCCGGTTTACCTTGGTGCATAAATTAGTTGCCGTGAGACCCCTCCTCTTGGCTGCACTACCAAGCGAAATAATTAGATGACGTCACTCTTCGCTCGCTGGAGTGCTTGAGCGATGTGCGAGGCTGATCCTCAGCGGCCATCTTTGGTTCTTCAGCTAATCCATAAGCAGGCAATTCAAATAATGACATTGATCAGTGCCTAGTGATCAAGCCAGGCGAAGTACGTATACATGCATGATCTTGGATGGGAACAACTTACCCTTTCTTAGAGCTAAATGGCATTGTATTTCTTTTATTAAAATATATAACACTATAAAAACACATAATGAATTTTTAATTAGGCACTTTTATCAGTATATTTGTAAAAAAACGCAAAATAATGATAATAGTTGACGAAATATTAAGTTTAGAGTTATAATTTAATATAATTAATTATTAAAGAGTTATAATTAATGTACACGTACTTGCTTTCTTTAAGTATCAGTGTAGCTATAGCAATTCCATAGCCCATAGTTGACTTTGATTATTTTTCCTTTCCGATAATCGGCAAATGTGTGAGTTAGTAAAAAGCAATTTTTTCTAAAGCTCATTCCTTGCACTAGTCAATCAAAAGAAGATATCTTAGATAGATCTCTAGTTGCAATAAAAATATTTTATATTGATTTTGGGGCAAAATAAATCATCGATGCTGACTGCTTTTCACATTCGTCTTTAATGTGCACTAAATTTAGTTGAGAAGGAATGCGATGCATTATAATAGATATTTTTTTAAGCATGCGTTGCTAAACTTTTACTTAAAAGGAAAGCATTTCCAAAGAGCCCACCACTTTATATTAGATGGTTCACAAAGCAGGTGTTCTGAAATTTTGAAAGCTTTGCGACACGACACGTAAAAGACCCAATTTAGAGTTACTCACTTTATCCTCGCCACACTGAGTTTATTCAGAGACACTTGAATAGCTGTTCAAAGTCAGCTAAAAATTGATTTTTTAAATATTTTTTCAATGTCATGATCATAACACATGCTCTTTCAATGTAAATTTCACGAGTATGAAGCAAAAGGGGAAAATATCTTTATCAATTCTAATCCAAAAGCAACTTTTTTTTTTTTTTCAAAATTTCTTTGTTTATGTATACAAAAACCGAAATTTTTGCATTTAAAAACAAGATGTGTAACTTCTTCTTCTTTCTAGATTTTTGGGTGAAACATTCTGCTTTCCTGAATAAATTGGTTAAATTGTGTTTATGTATTCCTATTAAGTTCAATTTTAAATCTCATATCTCGATTAAGCACCTAAAATTTAATTCTAAAAGTTGAAACATTTAAAAAACTTCAATAATTCTTCATGCAAATTTTTTTTAACTGAAAGTGTGTTCACATAACATGTGAAGAAAATATTTCAAATACTACGCTAATTTCAAAAAAAAAAGAGAGAGAGAGAGAGAAAAATAAAGGAGAGAGGGGTGTTTCTCTTCAATCTTAAAACTAAAAATAGTAGGAGCCGAATCCTTCTAACATGTTTGTTAAAATTTTCGTTTAAGAACCCCCCCCCCTCGAGTCACCTAATGAAAACTTCCTACTGTTTAAAACACACTGTCAAAGTCAAACCACGAATTTAGGAAACATAACTCATTCTAAGTAGATAATTTAGCTTCAGTCATTGGCACTTATATCGATGAAACGAACGAAAGTAACGACGAAACGAAATAGTTGTCTATCAACTGCTTCTACACTATCCGACTATCTCACACTATAGAAACCACTATTTTTAATTCTTAACTTTTTGCCCGTATAAGTTCATTTGGAGTCATTGAAGCTGTCGAAGTTTTTTCCGCCGGTATCATGTTATAAAGTAAGTCACACAATATTCGACTGAGATCAAACAAAGTAACTTCCAGTTATATTTCCCATTTCTAATGGTCATTTATCTATCACTTTATGAATTTATCGACATATGCACGAGCATGCGTGTATGTGTGTAATCTCTGAACAATAGGAAAAAATATACTAAAATATAACAATAAATTTTTTTTTTGAATTTTGACTTCTCGAATTCAAGTTATGTTTTTTGCATAAACGAATTGCGATTGGTGTGCGTGTGTGTGCATTTCTATGTGTGCGTGTAGGTGGTCGTGCTCTTTCGCAACCATGTAATGCATGGTGCGGAAGCGGGACTATTGCAGACTGCGCCACCAGGTGCTGCAGGGGGCCGGTGAGCACGTCCTGTTGGTGGGGGCTCGGGATGCCAGACGTTGACAGACTTCCAATCTGAAAGAAGGACTACACTACGCTTGAGGCTCAAAAAGAACACACAGCAATTAGTCATTGCGCAATAAAACGTCTCATTTCCATGTAATCTAAATTTTTGACGCTGAAAGCAAAATGAATGAAAAAGAGAGAGCGAGATTGGGGCTCGGGGGAGAAAAAAACTATGCCTGGAGAGTTGAAAAGTTATTAGTTAAAGTATGAAAAGTTTTCTGATATTAGAATATACTGCATAAGGCTTTCATTTCACCCCAAATCCGGCTGAAATGAAAAGTATTTTAAAGTAAAATGACTGAAAATTCTATAACATGCGCGCTGAAAATAATCACCATGAAAACAGCAGGCGATTAATCATCTTTCGGACCAGCCACGTCGTTTCCTCAGAGATCGAGAACGAAATTAAAACCGGTTGTACTGAAAACGAAGCACGATCAACCTGAAAGGCTCCTGTCGACGGGGTCCACTCGAGAGCGTCCAGGGATATTGCAAACCGCCCTATTCCCTAAGATTACGACGACGGAAATCACGGAAGCGGACATTCTGCGTGTGGTCTCCAACTCGCCAACGGATTCATTTTTAACCGAAGCGTCCAACTCTTTCCGCCATATTCCTCGAAATTTAATTGCAAACGGACTTCATTATTTATCAATGTCCACCCTCCCCCCGGCTCCCTCTCTGGTGATGAGCTCTTAATTCACTTACGCATCCGGAGGCAGAGGGGCATACAGAATGCGGTAACTTAATTTCGGGCGAGGGTACGGCCGTGATTGGTGCGTCCCGACGTCACTCACCATGACGTCATTGGTTGATGGATGACCGAGTCCGCCTGTTCATCAAGGTGTGAAAGATGTATGTTTTGGCTTTCGGCACGCAACGATGCATCCCTTTGATAAATGCTCTTTTAATGGTATTCCCTTTTTTTTTCCTCTCCAACTCTTTTTAGCCGAGGAGAGGGTGAACATATGATCCATCAGCCGCGAGCTGACATCTGCAGTCACACAAAACACGTTGCTCGAAACAAAAGCCTCAAGGCGTCACTTGTAGACGTCTGAAGAAGCTCTTCTGGAGCTCTTATTTGGAGGACTTTAAAAACAGTTGCTGTTCCGACAGTCATCGCTCATGGGAAGTCCAGAAGTTAATGGAACTAGTTGCCGAGTTAATAAATACCGACATGGAGGAATTGTCGAGCGATATTTTGTCGTTTCGTCTACCAAATAATTAAAAAAGCACGTCCTCGCCATGATTCTAAATAGCTAGACGTAATACAATTTCGAACATCTCAAATAAGTTCATAGCAAGAGCTTTCAAGAATAAATAAAGCTATCTAAACTGTCTCGACGGATTTAGATGTGTTTTTAAACCCGTAGCGGGAGCGCGTATCGAAGAGATACACAAACAGGTAACTTGGTTTATAATTTTACAACAGATAACCCTATAAACGTGAGACCATAGCTTCTCTTCCTCTTCTTCTAGGCCTACTTTTAGTTACTCTTGGAAGTTTTCTATCGTCAGTAGCAGTCTGTGCCTCTGCCGTTTGTGTCTGGGAGATCCTTTCGACTGTTTAACTTAATTTGCATCTGTTGCTTTTTTGTTATTTTTATTTACTTTTTAAACTTTTGTACCTTCTTTTGTCCTTTGAGCTTTGAATGTAAATGGCTGAGTCAAAATAGACAATTTTATGCATTTTTTATTCATGTTAATTTTAACAATGCTTTTGTCGTTTCACTTTTTTTAACTAAAGTTTTTTTTTAAATAAATCGTACTTATTAACTCTTATCTAACTATAACATAATATTGATATTTAACCTCTTGAAAATACATGTTTTACAATCGAAGAAAGACAAAAAATCTTTCAGGCTGATATAGATGCAAGCCAGCTGGAGGATTAAAAAGGTTTAAACAATTGATTTACTTTAAATGTTTCAGCATTATTTTACTCTGACATGGTTTAAAAAAATACTGATGTACGACCAAGAAATTCAAATGTTGAAAAAGTGTAGTACTTCTAAATGGAAAGAAAACAGCTCTTAGGGTAAAATGTTTCATCTTTTAAATGTTGTAGATCATATTTTTATGTTCTTTCACGAAGTAAATTATATATTGTAATGAGGAAAATCATTTCACTTATAGTTAATTCAACATAAGTTTCTGAATGTAGAATATGTATAGTAGATACAAGTTATTTTTATTATTTTAATATTTATTTTAAATGTCTGATAGTCAGTGATCATCCTTGTAAAAGTCCCCAAGTTTTTATTTTACCTACCTGCGAATAAATATTGTGTAGTGTTATCAGAATCATATATTTTTTTCGTGGAAATGGTAATGCAGACTTAAATAATGTCATAAATTGGGCACCGCTCAGTAATATATTGGACAGCTTTTGTCACCAACTTTGCGACAGGTCGCCAAGTTGGCAACAAAAATAAGACGTCAGTTTATCTAATATTCGACAGTTCAGGGCGTGCTACACAATTTCTAGAAGTAAGTTTTTATTTGAGTGCGAGCACTCTGTTGAAGTAATATTTAAACTGAATGTTTAATCCCAAAGCCAACTATTTAATATCACTTATCCAATGTTAATGTCATTATTATTAATTTCAACTGTACCATTACTTGAGACAATATTAACTGAGCATGGTACGTCAGACTATTTGTTACCTTCACAATATTGCCAAGTTAACTTTGTCCCTACTATAAATGGTCTTACTTCTGATGCCATTGCATGTAGCCTTTAAATTTTCTAATTATAATGTAGCAAAATGTAACTTATAAAAGTGTTTGGTAAGAATCTCGCTTATATGGACATTGTGTTGTGACCTACTTTTAAGGTGTTATACTTAAAATTTTTGATGTTCTTGAACTGAAGTTTTGTTAATTTTTACCTATCTATGTATTTATTTATTACGATGTCTGTTCGTATTGGGTCCCCTAAATACTTGGTAGCTTTGCTGTACATCTACCATATACGGGGAGAAAACCGATTTACAGACTAAGTGAAATTTATGCACATTTTAGATCTGTAATTCCAACTGTTTTTAAACTTAGTTATCGCTATCTCTACTAGAATAATATTTAAACATCATTCTCCGACAAAGTTTGTATGAGGCTATGTACATTGAGGTCATCCTTAAATGATCTTACTTTAAAGTTGCCCGAGACGAAACTATTGTTCAGAAATTGGCAAAAATATGCTTAGAACATAAAGGAATGATGCGAATTCGTTTAAGCAAATAATTAAAAAAAGTTTAAACTTACAAAACCAGAAGGCATTTTTAAATGGAGTACACATTTAATACTGCCTAATTCTTCCTTCTTTTTTTCATTAACTTTACCAGATAGAGTCTCTCCACATATTAGCCTCCGTGTTAAGAACGCTCCCAAAAAGTCTCTACAATTACTTCCCTTGATCTTAAAAAAAACATCGTTTCGACATCAACAGAGAGCTGTTTTTAAGATCAAGTGAAGTGATTTTTAAGATCACATAGGCATTAGTAGTAGAACCAAAGACTCGTAGAACACCCTACCCAGGTAGCACAAATAACCTTTAAACGTGTTATTAACGTTTTTAAGCGGTTGTTAAAACGTCAATAACCATTTTACAACCTTTAAAAAACGAAGTGTGCTACTTGGCACTTGCATTTTTTCTAATTATCATAAATGCACGTTAAATGCATAAGTCATTGAAACCGCTTTGAGGTTGCAAAATATGAACCATTATTTATCCATTTATTTATTTATTATTATTATCATTATAATTATTCGCAACAAACAAACTCCCATTTATTCATTATGCTCCATATTTCACCCCCCCCCCCTTTTTTTTGTAACTTTCTGAGCAGTCTATGAAATGCACCCGATACGATTATATTAAGTACAATAATGTGTTCAAATTGACATAGCGCAGCTTTTGTAGTTAGATACGATTATGACTAGGACTATTTCATTGAAGCAAGCTACTGAAAATGTTCAATAGACAGTAATCATCTTCCGTAGATATAAATAAAACCACATATCTAAAAAAATTCAAAAATGCAAATCATTTCACTTAATCTGTAAATCGGTTTTCTCCGCGGGTAGAGTAGCTTCGCGCATAAGTTACCCTCTGTGGAACGTACGTGATACGAACCTAGTAAATGCAAATGTGTATTTAAATTGACATTAAGCAATTTCTTACTGCTGGATGCATTTATGGCTGAATCTTAATTGAAGCGAGGAGCTATATCATCATAAGAAATGTCTGCACGTTAAGTGAAATTTGAAATTACTTTTATAAGCAACACATTAAAAGAAAGGCAGCGGAGTCAGAGTCGGACCAATTTTGGGGTATTGAAGTCGGAGTCTGGAATCGAACACTTTACAATTCTAAGAGTCGGAGTCTTACCAATTTTTGGGTAATTGAGTGAGAGTCAGGAGCCAAAGACTAAAATTCTATGAATCGGAGTTATACTTATTTTGAAGTAAAATCGTTGGAGTCAGTGTCGAAGGCAATGAAATTCCTGGAGAGTTGCTTCCAACGCCGCAGCCCTGGTTAAATTTACCAATATGAGAACTTTCACAAGCGAGAGAACTTGATGAGGGATACTGTAAAGCAAATAAAGAACTTGAAAGATTATTTCACCTTACAAAAATTCAGCTGCTTTATGTCGCTTGTCTGTGTGGATAATTTTCAGTCTCTTTAAAAATCAACCTGTTAAAAAATTATTTTAACTTGTAGCAGAAATGTGCAGGTGTCAGTTAACTTCGGATATTAACACAGTTTTTAAAAGAGTTAGCTGAAATCATTTCGTTCAAAAATGTGTACTTAACGAAAACTAGTAGCTTTTCTGTACTTTTTCATAGCTAGCAAAATATCAATTAAAAATATTAATTTTACGGAATATTTTTCATACACTTTTTATTTGCTTTAAGAAGAATCATTTAAATATTTAGATTCTGTATCTTATTTTAATTTTCGATTAAAAAATTTTTATAGTTAATATTTTTATAATTAACATTTCTTTCTATTAAAATAATGCTATATTAAATATAGAATCATTTACATGATTCTGTATTTAATGTAGCATTTACTCAAAACGTTCTCCTATTTCTAACTAATCAATATGAAACTAATGAAAATACTGCAATAAATGATAAAATCACCAAATAGGCACCATGATATCAAAATTCCATTCAGTCGTGACCGTTATTTCCCCCAGTAAGTGCTCGGGAATTTCCATCTACCAAACAGAAAATTCTCAACTCCGAAGAAATGAAATAATCATTTAGTAAATCGGGTCACACGTCTTGACGCCCCGACCATAAAAGCACACCAAAACAAAGCCCTGCCTCAGTGTGCAAAAAATGCGATGAAGGAGATGCCACATAAGTGCTTCACCCACGCAGCCGCCCTCCCTCCCCCCGCACCATTCATTGCAGCACAGGCACAGCAAAGTGAGCTCTTCCATCGCCCGCGGAGAAACACGCGATTCCGCACATTAGGGAACCTAAATTGGGACGGTTCAGAAGAATTCCTGCTGTTTGCCGGTGATCAGAATTCACTTAATGACGCCATTTTCACGCGCCATTAACCCTACCCTCCTCCGCCCCCTCGCGCCACCCCCTACGGCCATTTGAGTCCATAATAGCGATTCCGTATCTTCTTCTTCGCCAGCATCCATTTTGATGCCATTTTTTCGCTCCGAATATTGGCAACGTCTGCTGCAAATCGCCGACGGGATAAAAGCAGTTATTTTCGAAATTTTAAGTAGTGGAGGCCGCCATTTTAGTCCAGAATGGCTCATAGCATCTTTTCTTGTAATATCTTGCAATTTTCAAAATGTATATAAAATAGCATCTGTAGTTACGGAAAACCGAACCTTACAGCCCCATGATGCTTTAATTAGGATCTACTTATTCTTCACAATACTTCCAAGTTAGGTTTGCCCCAACGGTATCTTATATTTTCAGATGTAATCATGAATTACGTATTCACCAGGAAATATCATGGGATTGTAAACTAAGATTTTTACTGTGGCATTGGTTAATCTACCGTAATAACCATATCGACGTCGCAAAACCATTCACTTAAAAACATTTATTGCCCATTAAGATTTTCTTGAGTATAAAACTGATAATTCTTTTAAATCCATACATAGAAAACAAGCTGTAGGAGGAACAACGTTGACTTTTCTCCTTAGTTCTCGATAATTATTGAACTTTTGATTTTTCCCAATTCATCAACTACGTTTCATACTATACAGTTTTGAAAAAAAAAAAAAAACACTTTACTTAATTTTGCTATTATAAGCAAGATAAAGGAAATTAAAAATATAGGACAGTAATTACAGTCTTTAACTTTCAATTAGAGCCTTTCACATTGTCTCTTCCACCTTCAACATTGTCTCTTGTCCCTTCTAATTGTCTCTTTAAGTTTTCAACAAGTTAAAAATGCAAGATAACGTGTCCAAAAGTACAACTAAAATGTTTAAAAAGAGTTAGAAAACTCTAGCAAATAGCTATTTCGGTGCTATTATAAATGAAGCCTCATCATCAGCGCAAAAAGATGATGGTTCACTGATCACAGTCAAGTGAACCAAGAATGCGAGAAACGCGAGGGTAAATAAACAGAACATAAAGAGTACCCTCGCGTTTCTCACATTCCTGGTTCACTTGACAGTGGTCAGTGAACCACCATCTGTTTGCACTGATGATGGGGCTTCATTTATAATAACCGCGAAATAGCTATTTGCTAGAGTTTTCTAACTCTTTTTAAACATTTTATTTGTACTTTTGGACACGTTGTCTTGCATTTTTTAATTTCATTAATTGTACAAAGTTTTCGACTGCTTTTCTTACAATGAATGTAATAACTTTCAAAACCGCATCGGTATATCGGGGTACGTTGACCTATGAGAAAGCAATTCGATTATTGAAGATAGAAGCATCATCTACTTATGAATACATATATTTATATATACGTGTGTGTGTCCGTAGATACTTCCTTGTACAAATAAACTATCAGTAATCATTTAAGCATGTGTTTGTTTAAAAGTCAGAAACTCTTAAAAAACTGAATGTTTGCTAAATTTTCCCTAGAGCAAGTACTCAGATTTCCCTGAGAGCAAAGGCCTAGGATAATTCGGCCCCTATTAATTTCACTAATATTATTGTTTCTCAACATGTTTTAAAGCAGATGAAAATCTAAAAATATAGTAGTGTAGCTTGTTGTTTCACTACGGGAGAGATCAAATGCGCATATAAAGTTTATACTGCTTTTATGCATTTTTACCTGCGGTAATGCAAAATTTTGGGAAGAAAAGAACCTAAACCTAGCAAATAAATTGAAAAGTAGGGAAGTGAACATTTCTCTAAAATGTCGTTTGAAAGAAAAATATCATTTTTGAAAACTCAACAAATTAGTGCACGATTTAAATATTTAACGAAGGAGAATTTCTGAGCAACGAACAGTCTGTTACTAATGTCTAAAATAAATAAAATTAAATTACGCACAAAAGAAAAATAATAAAATAAATATTAAATACAAGTGAACTTTCCGTATATATATGTTCATATGAGGAAGTAGTCACACTGGGATATCTATCGACTAGAACTAGAACAAACAATATTTAAGCCGTTATTTGAAAAATAATATATTTTGCATGCCCATTCTGTAAGAAGTTCAAGCAGTTCGATGAAGAAATTTTTAGCTCGATCTAGAAGTTTTTGGTTCGATCTAGAAATTTTTGCCTCGATCTAGAAATTTTTGGTTTAGTTACACGATTTAGGAGCTTCTTAATGCTGATATTTTTCAATAGAAAAATGATTTTAAACTTCCGATGATTCCTCAAAACATGCTCTGCTCTCTTTGTGAAAATGTCTCTTGGATTAAATCGTATCATAGTATTAAAATTGAAGCAAATAGTTGTAAGTGAAAATGAAAAACTTAAAGATTACTGGTGCAAAAAAAAAAAAAAGAAAGAAAAAAAAATACCATCTGTTCTGAGGCAAAGGATAGTACTAGTAGCCCTTATATACGATATTATACAGCAAAATAGTTAAGAAAAAACTAATTGAAAGCCTGCCTATTGTTTGAACTTCATATTTTCGCATAGAACTATCAGAAGTTCAATTACATTCCTTTGCATCTCACGGCCTCAGTTGTAGAACTATGAGGGATTTCAGATACGTTTATGCCATATTTCTCACCACTGTTTCGATGATTTTATTCTATAAAATTAAGATTATTTAGGTTCGGGCTCGATGGAAAATCAAAGTGAAATCTATTGTGCATTTCAAAACAGTTAATAATTTATACTGAGTTCTCCATTTTTTTTTTTAATGTTAGGTTTTGTTTTTATCAAAAAAATGTCAGTGTCTTCTTTATTTCACATGAACTATTATGCATTAAAAAATTGACGTTGGTCCCTTTCATATAGTCTGCTTCAATCTTTTCAAATTTTCAACACGCGGCGAGACCCAAAATGTCGGGCAAAGGAGGTGGACGCTATCGACAAGGAGCGGGTTTTGAAGTTTGTTTATTTAGATGGCGAGCGATTTCTTCAGTAACGTCTTCCTTCCTTTAAGAGCCCGGAGTCCATTTTTGTGTCGTTAAGCGCTCACTAATGTTGCAGTCAATGGCTTGCAAATTAAATCACATTAAGGAAGAATAAACGGAGGGCGTTTGTCGCTTTTGCGAATGGGATATTTCCGGGGGTGGGACGGGGCGAGGATGTGACGAATGCCATGCCAATCCAACGCAGAAGAACGATTCCAGAGTCGTTCGTTTCCTTTAGAAATGGAATTTGCATCCGAAATGATTTGACACCTCCGGGGTAAAGAATTCCACTCTTTGTTGCCAAATATGCGTGAAATGGAATCTTTCTTTCTTCTCGGAGCTCCATTGTAGGTCGTCTTTCAAATGCCTACTCAGCAAAAATGGTTTTTAAAAAGTGTTATTATGTTTACGATTGGTAGAAAAGTTTGCTTTTTTTTATAATGAAGATGTCAAGCCTTTAGAATTCAAAGCACTGATAGCGTCAGATTACTGTTTTTAACATCAGTGCTCAAGCACAAATAATTTAAAAATCAAAACACTAACGTTCATTGCTGTTGTTATTTTTCATTAAGCGGAATGAAGTATTAGAAAGTAATGAATAGCAGGTACAGAATAAAGCTTAAAATTATCGTAATACATGGTAAGGAAGAGTGGACCATGTTGAAGAATCTTAGGTATTATTTCTCTAGCCAGTTTTTTGGTTAACATGCAAGAACTGCCTTATTTCTTTATCGAATTCCATGATTCACTCTTCATTTTAAAGCTTATCGTGCGGGCTATTGACCACAATTTGAATTCACTGTCCTATTTTTTTTTTTTTTTTTTTTGTGCTTAAAAGAAATGTTTTTTATGCTTTTATTGCACATTACTTCATTGCGTAACATCCAAAAGTAAAGATTCATTGGCGTGGTTAGATAGAGCGTTTTTAATTTTTCCTTTAGAAATGCGAGGATTGTAGAAGGGGTGTGCTTTTATATAGTTTCCAAAGGTACTCTTAACTCAAAAATCGGAATAAGCCGAGTCCTGAAGCTTATGAGTCTACAGAGTTCCCGCAGTTCGCTGAACAATATCTGTAAATTGGTTTTCTCCTCTTGGACACTCTATGTGCAGAAAAATTGACATGCGTGGAGCAAATGCATTTCGCGGCGAATGGTAAGTACGAATTCTTTCAACAAATGTTTTAAGATTGGCATAAAGTTGCTGCTTTTTTTTAAATCCGAAAGTGAAACCAAATTATATTTTCACGAAGGCGCTTTTTTGGAAGGAGCTACAAGTTGCAGTCGCAATTACTCCCAGCATATTAAAATAAATGTAGGTAGAAACATTATTAACTATTCCTTCTCAGGAAAATTTCAAACACAGATTATAAGTATGCGTGTATTAATTTTCGTTTTGAAAAGGAAGGATGTGATTTAAATTTCACTTAAAAAGCCAATTGAAGGTCTGGAAGTGGGAAAATGAAGTGGGAAACATTGCGGAACTTATGCGTTCATAATGCTATTTTTGAATGATTGCGCAATTTTATGTAAAACTATGTTATTCGTCTATAAAACTACATATGTTTTACATTGATATTCTTATATCTTTTCATTTTTTTTTTCAGATTTACACACAGTATTACCAATTAAGTAAGGCATAAGTATTTTCAAAGTGAATAAATTTCACTAAAATAGAGGGGGGGGGGCTAAAAGTGCGGCCACGTAAAAGGAGTACTTTGAGCGAGACATGTTTTACTGAGATTGATAAATTTTCGTCATAACCTAGGTAGCACAAATAACCTTTAAACGTTTCATAAACGTTTTTAAGCGGTTGTTACAACGTTAATAACCATTTTACAACCTTTAAAAAACGAAATGTGCTACTTGGGAATATATATTTTTTAGTAAAATACCTATTTTTCAATTTATTAGCATATACGTAAATAAGTTTTCGTAAATTAATGTTTACGAAAATATAGTACAAAGAGTCATCTACTAACTAAAATATAATTACTAAAAATATTTGTATCAACTCCAATTAAATGAACCTATTTAAGTATAACACAGATTTCATTGAATGATATTTGCTTGTTATCTGTGACAAGAAATGCGTAGAAAAATCGTTTTATGTCTTAATGACATGCATTTATGTATATCTCTGTATCTTGGAGCAACAGCAGAAAAAAATGTCCAAATGATAGAAACCTGTGCTTAAAGTACTCAACTTTTCGATGTAATGACAACCAATGGGATGCAGTGCCCAAATATTGAGTTATGGTAATAACAGAAATCTGAATTTTATAATCCTTGCTTTTTTTGACCTAACAGTATTTTTTACTTACAGATAAACAAGTAATCTTACTTGTAATTGAAGTAAAATTAAAGTAATTTAAAACAGTGTCCGCATTTCAAGTGTAGCATGTGAAATATTCTTTCGAAATGCTCAAAATTTCGTCGCGCTCGGGCATACGAGCTTACAGCCTGCAATCGGTCAGAGTGATTCGCAGTATAAACAGATTATTTTTGAAAAATATCTTATAATTCATCGCGTTTTCGAGAATCGTTAAAATACAGCTCATTAGATAACCGACATCTGTATAAATTTTTACGATATTCAACTGGAATGGTTTCATAAGTTGCCAACTCTATTTGCACCTGAAATTAAAAAAAATATTAATTACTATCTCTAGCGCAGACACAGTGCGAAATTTATTGTTGCAAATGTTCATATTGCACCAAAATTTCGACACTTTTATTTTGAATTTTAGCGTAATGATTATCTTATATACTGCCGGGTTTTCTTGAAATTTGGTGAGGTTTCACAGAAAATTCTGTGTGTTATGACCCAAAAGCATGCGGAACAAATTGATATTTTTGAAAGAAATGCTTATATCTTCATGAAATAATTTTCACAAAAATCTCTAAAATTATTGTGTATAAAACTGATTTCTGAAATCTACAGCTTGTTTATTACTATTAACTAAAAAGAATGATTATTAAGCTCTTTTTGGTTATTAGAATATGTTGTTGCTGGTCTCCAAAATCCGTGGGTGATTTATTTTTTTATTTAAACATATAAGCTGAAGCATACTGTTTGTTTCCCAAAACACTAAAAATAGATGTTTTTACAGTATAATACAGCTAATTTTATAGTAGCAAACTGTAAAAATTACTAATTTTACAGTAATAAATTGTAGAATTGCTAATTTTACAGTAACAAACTGGAAATTTGCAAGTTTACAGTAATAAACTACAAAATTGCTAGTTTTAGCATTACTGTGCATTTTAGTTTTAAACTGTAACCTCTGCTGCCAGTGTTAAACTGTTATTTTTACAGTATAATACAGCTAATTTTGTGGTAATAAACTGAAAAACTGGTAATAAATTGTAAAATCGCTACTTTACAGTCGTACAATGTAAAATTGCTAGTTTTGAAGCTTATTACTGTGTATTTTACAGTTTTAAACTGGAACCTCTGCGGCCAGTATTATACTGTAAAAACAACAGTTTATTTTTGCAGTGGAGTTGCAGAACAATAGATCTACTATTACTTGAGATCTAGGGGTGCCCACAGGGAGGGATTATGGCTCAAGTTGAGCCATAAAAATTTTGGGGGGGATTTTTTAATGCTAATGAATTAAAAAAATTATTTATTCATTTAAATTATTGATTAATTTATTTTTTAAATTTAAATTATTTACTGATTTGTTTTAAATTAAAATTATTCATTAATTAATATTTTTAATTTAAATTAGTTATTTTATTTCTTTATTATTTTTATTTATTTATTTATTTTGTATGTGTGAGTGTGTTTGGAATGCCTGAAAGAAAAAAAAATCGATTCCGTTCTACGCATAATTAGTATTTTTAGAAAATTAATAATAAATAAAAAAATAATACTTAGAATTTAAAAAAATAAATAAATATTAAAAGAATAAATAAATAAATAAATAAATAAATAAATTAATAAATAAATAAAAAAGAGGGGTAAAAATAAAAAGCATAAGAGGGTTGTGAACAATTTTGGGGGGGAATTTGCACCATTGAGCTTGGGGGGGATGGGCACCCCTGTCGAGAACTGCTCTAAAATGTGAATTTTTGAAAGCATCACAATTTTTCTAGGTATTTAATGTGGATGTAGGGCGTACTAGAGTTGCAGAAAGCCGTTTTGATTGCACCGCATTAGCGCACAATAGTAATATTCGCATAAACAAGCGGTGCCTCGCATGTTGAGTCGCCGGCGAAATTACGCTGCGCCGGTACGACAGGCGTGAAATGGCCCCTTAATAACCCGAGTGCGCGATCCAAGCGACTGGCTAAAAGATGTATCATACATCGATGGTCCGGAGATTTTTGGAAGTTTGTTGCAACCACGCTCCCCAAGGCTGTGTTTTCCCTGCCCCGTCCTCCATCTTGCCAGTTGAGCGTGAGAGACGCGATCTGGCATCCCCCCCCCCACCCACACACACACCTTTGGGTGATTCTTAACTCTCTTGCTCGGATGCTCTCCATCCTGCGGAGGATGGAGAGGGAGCTGTTGTGTGAACCGCTCGGATTGAAACGTCCCTGTGTGTGCTCTTATTACATCGACTTGTTCTCTCCTGTACACAATCTGGGGAATGGATGAGCGTGCAGTTGCTTTCTGTCTCGTTCTCCCTCGTAGGCGGCAATCGGGTTCATGAACGTGAGCGGGGGTGATTTATTTTGCAGTGTTTCCTGAACGATCTTTTGTCTGTGGATTCTGATATTAATTCTCTATGACCTTATTTTTATTTTCCTTATTTAGCAACAAAAAACAGCATTGTTTGCAGGGCTTGAAATAAAACCAAGAGCATTGATTTGTTTTATTTGAACTAGATTCTGTTTAATTAAATAAAAAGGCCGATTTTAATAAAATTAAAATGTCCAGAAATGTGAATTATTTTACCTAACTAATGAAGCATATTTGATTCGCAGAGTGTCTGAATAGCAATGTTTGACTCACAACGTGTATAAAAAGAAGTTTTGCTATGCTTGCAATATTTGAAGTTAATTTTTTAGAACATTTAGAAAAATTAAGCATTAGTGTTTACGTGAAAAAAAAAACCTTTTAATCTGGAAATAGCACTAAAAACAAAAGTCAATACAATTTATTCTTGAAACAAATAAATATGCAGTAGCACGTATTTTAGTTCACTCTCAGCTGCTATTTATATTTCTTGGGGTAGGGGGAGGGATAAAATGAAGTGTTTTTTATGCAATGAAGGAGAGTTTTCCATTATTAAGCACTTTGAAAACAATTGTGCAAAATATTTCTTAAATATTAATTTTATTCCTTTACTTTGTTCTGTTACTGAATGAACTCGTGTATAAATCAAAGCAATTTTGTTAAATTTTGACTTTCAAACGAAGGGGAGATTTATTCCTAGTAAGATGAAAAATATTTACATACCTAATCGTGACACTCGAGATCTTTAAAAATATACATATAATTGTCTACAATATTCACTATAGCTTTTTTTTTTCATTAGAAATTTTTTAACTCATTTGAGAAATTTATGAAAATATATATTACTTCTCAGAGCTGCAATTTGCACTATGAACTCAGTTATATTATAAATAAAATATTGCGTTCCTATCAGCAATCTCCAATCATCTGAATGTTTTAATAAATCAGAGAAATGTGATTTAATTAATTATATTATATTGTTCCTTTATATTTCAGCACAGGAAAAATAAGAGGTTGATTTATACACAAGTACGTTCGGAAATGAATGTTGAGACAACGATTGGAGCAAGGACTTCACGTTTTTACGGAGCCCATAGGCCAGCCTTAACGGAGCTTCTATTGTGCCATGATTTCCTTTCAATTGTATTATTTTTTATTTGTTCATTTGCTAAACAAAAATGTTCATTTATATTTGCTTTAGTCAGGGAGTTTTCTCAGTCAAAATTTATGTGCTCTAAAAAAAGCACGAACTTTGCTTGTAACATTATTTATTTCCTTCCCATAAACGTAATAAATGTTTCTTTTTTGAAGGGAAAACCTCTTTAAGAGCTTTGGGCATTCGTGATATGGGGAAAAACAGTTGAACTTGCGACAGTGCCACTTTTACCGACACCAGGAATGCTGCGCATGTGCGCCTTTTGAAGTGAAAACTTCTTTAGGCGCATTATGTATCTTTAAATTAGCGCTCGTTTGGCTAAGGTGCTGAACTGCCGACTGGAAAATTGAGAGTTCGAGCCTCAGGTCCGAACATTCATTCCCGTTCCTCCTTTACTTTCCCAAGTACTTCTCAAAGTTTTCAGAAAATTTCTAAATCTAAATTTATGTAAATAACCTTATTTGAATTGTTTTAGAATATTCTTCAGTTGTATATATAAAGCTTTTTAAGCTGGTTAAATAAAGCTTCGCTCTATTACTAAGGTGCTCTTATTCAACTTCACATTTGTTGTGCATGTATGTACACACATGCATGTTGGCATTTTTTGAGATTGTTAAAAAAATCCATTGAACTCGCGACACTGTTACCGTTACAGTTGTCGACACCTCTGTATATAAGGATAAGCATATATTGGCCCCGTTTACAGATTCAAAAAACATTTCCTGACCATTCAAAAAATACACTCGAAATTGTACAACTTTTCACTTCCGTCGACACGCTCGGAGGGTTTTTTTTTTTTTTTGTGAAAACACAACAGATAAAATTCAGAGTTACTTACATTAGGTAAACATTCTTAATAAAAGTAAGCAATATTTTAATGAATCTGTTTCAAGTAGATAAATATGTTTTATTATCATTAGCATAGCCCATAAGAAGTTGAATTTCTGAAGCTGCTGTAATATTTTATCAATTCACTTTATTATAGATAGTTTCATTATGAACATTTCTTTATCATTACTTTAACATGAAAGAAGTACACTCGGATTTTGTCCAATTATTTAATTGAGCTAATAAGTAATTTTTTTCTTCGAACATTAAAAATTATTTTTAAATATCTTTTACAAACATCATCGTATATTAGTTACTCACAATAAAGTATCAGTACACAGTGACTAACTACAAAATATTGCATCGAATCAAGTTGAAATAAGATTTTCAAATTTTGTGAAACGTAATCATATCATTTTTACATTTTAAGTTACCTAAATAATTCCTTTTAAAAATGCAAAAAGTGAAAGTAATACTTAAGTCAATGAATCTTCCATACATACATTTGTATTTATAATTGATTTATTTTCCTCCCATAATGATGATAAGTTTTGAGAAGCATATTCTCTCATTCAATAATTTGAATTAAACAACAAAAAAAAGGCATCTAGGCTCTTATTATGACTTTGGTTGACAATTTTATCTCATATGATATTTACTAAAGTAAATATCATATGAGATGAAATTAGAGAGAATATGATTTTAAACCTACATAATTGTACATCAATTCAAATTCATATATGTTCGAATTCATTGTAAAAGTGTTAAATGTCACTTGATTGGCAGTAAAATGAATCAAACTGAAATAATGAAACAATATGTTTCTCCCATTAAGGTAATCCTCTGTTTTTGTAGTTACCTTTTTATTACTCGTTAATTGATTAATTGATTTATTTTTAATCGTCTGCAATTGTCATTTGAGTTTCAAAATACACATTTGGAACCCGTCAGCATGTAACCGTTCTTGCTTTTTTATTTTTTTTTATGAAGGCGTTTTTTGCTTTAATGATTTAACCTGGATCGGGAATGGGTAAGTGTTTTCCGGAGACATTGTTCTTGAAAAGTTAATTATCTAATTTATTGATTCCACAAAATCTAAACTTATAAAAAAGTTAATATTTGGGGAGAACGTTCTATTTTTTTCTCTGACAAAGAAAATTGACTGAGCGTCAGAAATTTTCGACGTTCTTCTATTACCAGTGTGCTATGGAAGCATATAGTAATGCTCGAAGCCAGGGTTAGCCCTAAGTTTGAATACTGAGGCATGGAAAATTTTCTCTAGTGTTATTTGTTGCTTAAGCTGATTTTTACGAGTAAGTGCGGGTCGAACAATATTACCAAACAATTCTTAATAAAAAACAACTATGCAACTAATTCAAATCTTGAAACATTTTTAAAGCAATTATTCAGACAATTCATGTTGTATTTATTTATTATTAATGTGATCATTTAGTTACTTTATCCAACACGTTGTCTACTTTTGCATCACCGTGCGTTTAATACACTTTTAAAACAGTTAATAGTTGAGACATTGTACTTTCTGCAAATATAAGAGCTTGATAGAAGCAAACATAAAATGATGTTTGCATGAAATGAAATTTTCAGTAACTTATCCTGTCAGTGAGGCTAGTTGAGCAATTGTAAGCATTATAAATAAAGTAAGCAAGATGTTCAAGATTCAAGTTCATTGCATCTAATTCAATAAAATCTAGATAATTAATTAAGCCCTTATAAAGTTACATACACTTACAAATGTACTTATTTATCTATCCATTTGTCATCTGTGTCTATCTGTTTACCAGTGCATAATTTGCATGGAACTTTTGGATTGAACTGGATGTCTGCAAGAATAATTTTGTCTTCGCACTAATATCATGTTGTCTGTCAATTATAAAATCGCTAATATGAATCTTTGACAATTACAATAGGAAATGCAAATTTCTGTTAAAATTGTTGCTGTTGCAACTTTAAAATTGTTCAGCAATGTCTAAATGAGTGCTTTAGTTGAGGTAAGTGAAAACCCAATGGTGTATGAGTAATTTGAAGCATTAAATTAAGGATTTAAAATAAAACCTTAAAGGGAGTGAAAACTCGAAATTAATAATACAAAAATTATTCTTACCTGAAAAAGTTTTATTATCCAAACTACTGAAGATACATTTGGGGAAATATTTCGCTCAAACAAGGAATTTAGCTTCTTACATCCATTTTATCACAGGTAAATATCCCGTCTTCATATTGCCATAAAAATGGGGCACACGAAGAATTTTTAAGCCACTTTTTTCACTTATCATTATTTTCACTAACTTACTTCAAACGTTCTATAAGTATGAATTCATCGGTAAGTTATTTCAAAGTGTAAACTAGATTTTGGCGAATTATAGTCTGTCATTTTATATAAAGGTAACTTCGGTCCCTTATTCTAACTATACTTTTATATAATGCTCACAAAATAGTTCATTCGGTTTAGAACTAATCACTTCCGTTTTTTGAATAAGGATTTTGTTTCCTGTCTGAATAAAAATAAGACAAACTTAATTTCTAACGAAGAGAAATTATTTAAAAACAAATTCTAATTACTAAAGAGATATTTTGCACATTTTTATTCAATTTGTGTGTGTGTGTGTGTGTGTGTGTGTTTTTAAGAAAAATAATTAATGTTCACCGTTAAAACTAAATATTTCTAATTCCTTCAAATTTAACAATTTCGTAAGTATGTTAACGAGTTTGGATTTGAAGTAGTCAAATGTGGTATTTCTCTTCGTTAAATATCAAGTTAAGTAATTGGTTTAATCAGGGCAAAAAAAAAGTAATGTTTTATGACAGCTGGCAATAGTCAATAGGCCCCTATTTAAATGGAAATTGCTCGTATGCTGTATTTAGTCGAGTTAATTCAAAAGTAGTTAATGTCCTAATACTTCACTTTATGAGCATGTTGTTTCTGTGGACTTCGCACACAATCAAAAACACATCATTTCTTCTCAAGGAGTGAGTGATGAGTTGGTCTTTGAGATTACGCACAAGTAGTAGCTAATCAATAATGTGACAGATAGTTCACACAAAACGTGCGCGGTTATTCCCAATAACCTTGGCATCAGTGAGAAAATAATCCTGTCTTGATTGAAAAATTCATGTGTCCTTTCGATGTAAAAACTTGAGATACAGTTATTTAGTACTTATTTAAGATTTGATGTACGTAGTTTACACAAAACGTGCACAATTCTTCCCATCCCTTGGAATCAGCAAGAAAAATAATCCCAGTCCAACGGAAATACTTTCTTGTGCTTTTGATGGGAACTTGGTGCACTTAGTTATTTAGTACGTATTTAAAACTTGACGTACTTAGGATTTGAAAGGTAGCTCATGCAAAACTTGCATGGTTCCTTCCGACACCTTGAGATCAGCAAGGAAAGTAGTAATCTCGTCTGTTCAAAAAATTTTCATATCCTTTGGATGTGAGCTGTATGAACTTGGTTCTTTATTTATCACTAATGCACAGAATTAAAGTAATCCAATGAAAGTTTTGGATCCGAGCAATAAATGTACTTAGAAATTCCAGAAGCAATTGAAAATGTTTCACTTGGTTGAAATAGTCACACAACCGCAGATATATTGGATGTCCCCAACACAGATGTGCTTAATATCCATATCGCACATGTATTTTACACCAGAGAAGATAGTGGAAAGGCTTCTGATTCATCGCGAAATGTACCACTCAGTTGAGATAACACCTCTTGCTAATCCAATGCTGTATCGTACAAAATGCGTATGATTTCCTTTAGGTGCGTGAACAAAGCGATTATCTGCTCGGCGTTGATAGTTCAGTTTGCCTAATAATTCAAGAAGGAAGCAATGGTGAACTTACAGATGATCACCATGAAAATGTGTTTTAGGTCATGTAAAGGTCTTTGAATGAGTTGAAGCTATTATAAATTCAGACATTGAATGTAGATAGACAGTTTAGTTTGCATAATGATTAAAGAATTTTTCAATTTCTTAGTGGACGACTGAATTCCATAATTAGAGGATGAAACTGAAGGTCAGCTCAAGGCATTACGATGCATCACTAAAAAATATACCAATGAAGACAAACTTAAATATAATCTCGGCAGGACGTAGGTGACGCTTAATCATCGTCACCTACTAAAAATCAACCAGTCATTCTTTATTCACATAAGTCCTAACACTTCTTTATAGAAACTTCTCAAATGAACATTTCTATTTATGAATTTCAATGTTAAGAGAGGGTTCAGGTAATAAATTAATAGGACGTTTCTTGGTGAAACGGGAGAGCTCCTGTGTCCTGGAGCAGAGAAACAGGGATCTTGGGGGGAAATCGCAAATTCGTGGCCACAACGGTGACGCAATATCGCTCGCTGTCCACCCTCTTGGAGATGACAAAAGCTCCTCCGTGCGAGACATCGTCTGCGGCAGGTGCGGAAAAAGGCTCTGCCAGTGCGAGAGAGAAGCAGTCCCGACCCACAAGCTCTGGGAAATCCTTCTGAAAAGTTGTCCGCGTCTCTCCCGCACTCTTATATAGCGTCCGGTGTTTCTAGCCCGTTAGGCATTTCGGGGGGCCTCCAACTGCTCTGTATGTATTTAGCCACATCAGAAACCAAAGCCCGTGCGAATCGTCTCACTGGTTCCTTCCTCTGCCCCACCTCCCCGGCCCTCACATCTCTCTTTTCGTTTCTCCGGCAAAAATTTCCTGGTTTAATGAAACGCGAATTTCCCCTTTCTCGCTGCATTGCACGCTCAAAGCTCGGCGCGGCCCAGAGGGGTGCTCGCTCCCTCTCCTTTTCTCTTTTCTCTCTCCCTCTCTCTCTCTCTATCAATCTTTTCGCCTTCTTGGACTCTGCCGGATCCACTGGTCCGGACGGCTTGCTGCCCTCGTGTTATTTCTCGCCCGGACTGGCCCGCTTTAGCCGGACGACTAGGCCCGGTGCGTTTTCTTGTCCCGGTTTCTGCTTATTTGGGTTTTGCTCTGCTCTCCGGGCCGTGAAAATAATTCGCGACCCCTCCCGGATAAATGGCAGATAAAAGCAATCGGGACGCTTCTTCCGACGAGCAGGGAAGAACTTTTTAGCGCTCCACCCACCGAAATGAGACAAAACGCGGCTCGATCGAAAACGGATAATTACTCAAAAGCAGACAGGAACCTCTGGTTGCAATCTTGAAGCCTCAGCTTTTTGACGTTTATTTCTGCTTGCCTCGGAAAAACTACATTTATTACAAAAGACAGAACAAGTACTGTTTTGTTTTGATTACATTTCCTGAGATATCATTATAACTCATAGTGCTGTAACCCAGAGTAGGAAAAAGCGAGCGAAATTTGTCACAAACTTTGACCTCTGTCACTCACTAAGCTTTTACATTTTTCTTTTCTTTTTTTCACTTTTTACACGACACGGAACTCGTCAATAAACCCCAGTAGACTAAAATTGGGCCCGTCCTTTCTTCTCCTGGTAACTGGTTTGAAAAAGAAAAACATGCCTTACGCTGACTGCACCTTGAATACGTATACGAACAACATGAAAAACACAATTGAGTTTTTTATCTAATTCATTGCATGGTTTATATAGTATTTGCTATAATGAACTCCGATACGAACGATGTTAACCTCTTTTTCGGGTAAGAGAAGGCAAAACGACTGCAAAAGTAACCCAATTCAATTCAGCACTTTTACCCCCAAAAAGGTAAATGTCAGTAAACTTGATTTTTCCATGCGTGGAAATCTCAGTGCCATCCCCATCTCCAAGACGTATTGAGTTAAATACCATTTTAGCGGAAACTGCAATCTGGTCACACACATTAAATGTACAATCATATGAAGAATAATCAATTACTAAAAACTCAAACTTTAGAATAACATGCACCAATTAACAACACGTATTTTACCAAAAACCCACCAATACCCTTCCCTAGGACCAACACCCACACCTCTTCTGCCGGCCACACACAATGCATCTCTGTTCAGTCCTGTTGCCAACGTCCATTCAAAAGTCATTCACATGTTCCCAGCAAAGCTGTCTGATGCCCTGTGCCGCGGGCACACTTAGATTCTCACAATGTCGAAGGTCAACTGCCTGAGCAGCACTATATTTTGCATTATCCACACAGCTCGTTGCTATGCCGCCAACGCGTGGTTCTATTTTCTCGTATTCTTAACAAAATATGGAGTTTTTGTTAGTCTTGCACTGATGAAGAAAATTCGTTAAAAAAAGTACTTCGAATTTAAACATAATTCTTTTTTTATATTAAGCCTTATTTCAAAAAGTTTTTTCAAAACGTTGATACACTTATATATGTACATTTTGAGTAATTTTGAAAAGATTTGGACTATTTTCGACTTCTCTTCGTGCAGCCAGAATTTACCTTCTGGATCAGGAACTGATCGTAACAATCTTTACATGGACATAAACTGTCATATTGGAACTGGAAAGTTGTGTTAAAACAGAGTTTCTGTGGAGATTGACCCTCAAAGTCCTCCTTGGGACATCCTTGTACGTTTTTCTTTCATAGACACCATGTGCAGTTTTTGGTACTAGCTCATTTTTATCTGCAGACGTTAAAATTTTAACCACGCTTTGATGAAAGTACTATACAGGAAACATTATTGCTGAAAACTTGTCTTATTTTATGTGTCTTAAATGTAAATAGAGTTCTAATACGAAAAAGTTTCACTTCAACTTTACCCCATCAACTTGAAGGTGTACTCTATCTCTGGTACGATGACCTTCGAAAGACGAAAGTTTGATCGAGTCCATTTGCTGAAATTGCGCTGAAGAAAACTACTTTGACTAAGAATATGCATATTGTTGGTACCAGTACTGTATTTTTTTCTCTCAACAGTTTCGGACATGTTTGATTGGAATCAGAAAAGCCTCACTCATCAGGGGTCGCTTTTATTTCACAAAGCTCTAAAATTTTTGCGTCCAATAGAATTAATAAACTTCCATTTCTGGACACAGTTAACTAAAAAATCTGAAAATCTAAAGCTCTTCTGAAAAAAAAACCTTTTAACTTGAAATTTTAAAACAAGAACTAATGAATCCTTAAAAAGTTCCTCACCATTAACTATCAGTAGCGTAGCTAGGAGGCTCAGTGCCCGTGGCGAGTTTGAAAAATTGCGCCCCCGCCTAGAGGTTGCTCTGATAGGAGGTCATTGTGACCTCCCAAAATATCCTTACTTTAAAAATTTTGCTTTATTTATTCGAAAAATTTTCAGATAATAATGCAACCTTTTTTCTCTTTTTTTTTCTTTCTTTTAGCATTTTTAACGATGCTCAGAGTTCCCGCTCACGTTATGTGTGCATGATATGTTTGCTTGTTCGTATTATTGGGTAAAATTCAAGTTTATTTTTTACAAGTTTTTTGTTCAATTTGAGAATTTTTGTCTTTCTAACAATTTTAGTTCGACGCGTTCCTACCTTTCCCCATCATTACACAAAAGTTCAAAAAAAAAAAAAAAATCTTGCAATTCGTTATTGAACATAGTGTGTTTTTTTTTCCACACAGCAACTTTTATTTTAAATATAATTTGTTTAAAACGCTAGAGGAATGTATAAAATAAACATAATTTGTGCATTTTAAATCAGAATCAAAGCATTGATTTTATTGTAATTGGGAAATCAAAAAAAATACAAAAAGTATAATTAATCTGAAATTGGCTTAATAAATACGACTCCTTGCATATAGGCAAAATAAAAGTCGCTTTTTTAGGCCTTCGTTTATTTTTAATGAATAAATACTTTTCATTCTAAGTATTTAAAATGTTCCAGAGACCCGCCGTTATTTAATACTAATATTATCTATGAGGAGAGTTATAAGAGGCAATTGTTCCTTCCCTGGCTTTAAGGAAATACCAGATGTATTTTCTTGGTTTTTTTCTTAATTTTAAATACAGTGTATGAAAATTAATCGTATAAAAATTAATTTTTAATGTATAATAAAAAATACAGCAACATAGGCCAACAATACGGAAGGTATTGGAGGGTACCACAACAACGGCGCTCGAACTGAGAATGATAAAAAAACTGATTAGCATGTATATTTGTGTACCGTTTTAAAAAAGTGGCTCGCCCCCCTGAAGTAGCGTTGAGTTCACGCATCTTCGATCAATATTCACTTGGCGTTTCCTTGTTCAGTAATACATGAGAAACAACAGCTATTTTTATTTATTTTTGACAATAGAAAGAGCACAAAACATACTGCACTGGCGTGATTGCAAACCGAGCCCAATCTCTCTCATAATACCAAAACGGCAATAAGTATAAAGAACAAAGTAAGTGCTATATATAGTTTAAAGTGGTACTTAATTGAAGTACATACATAAAATAGAAACATTTCCAAAATACAAAATTGAGACTCACTAAAAAATATTTGTTTATCTCTTTTTTTTTTTTTTTTTTTGAACCTTCTAACTTTCTATACTTGAGCCACCGAAGCACAAACAGCGTTTGAAAACGTTTCTTGTTCAAAATCGCTCGCCGATGTACTTGTGTGTGGCGCTTGGTACCATTTTTTTAAAAATCGCAAAATTTGCAATAGTCGTTTTTTAGAAACCCCCCCCCCTCCTCCCCTCTCCCGATTTTGAGAAATACATATTGTTCTCTCGATAGTTTTCGCCACAGAAAAGTTGTTACGAGCAGAGGAGTTATTTTCTAACATCATAAAATTGTATTCCAAAAATCTGTATCCGAAATGTTTTCAACAAAAGCTCGTTGATTTTTAAAATTGTAGAACGTTATTACCGAAGTATGGCATATAATTGATAAGATAAAGTGATATTGTGAAAAAAACGGCTGGAAAGAAGTGAAGAGAAAAGGTTTGTTTCCATCTCTTTTAAGTTGAAAAGACTGGCCAATTTCAGATCAGCCTATTATACAGACTACAGGCTCCATATGACTAAAATCTATCCTAACAGATAGATTTAAGCTAACATCATTGTATCCAGCCGAAATCTGCCAAAGCAAAGTAGCACATTTTGGATGGTTTGTCTTGTAGCGTGGGGGCGCGATTTGCGCTGCTAGGAGTGTCTATCAAATTTTCATTTTTTAGTATATTTGAACTTGATCAAAAAAAATTTAATCGATCAAAATGCCGCACCCCTGGCTGCTGCGCCCGCGGCAAGAGCCACTCCTGCCAACTCCTAGCTACGCCACTGTTAACTATACCTCATTTTTTAGCTCAACTCTATGCAAATGTAGCAGTTTCTCATTTAACAATTTTTTCTCCCCGTGAAGAAATAAGCACTTTCAAGGCCAGACTCATTCTATTAGAACCAGACTAGTTTTAACTAAAATAAGACTCTTAAAATGAGTCTTAAAGCTACTGAGACACTGCAAGCGCTACGAATCAAGCAACAAATGGGAAGGGAGGAACCAGAAAATAAGGATAACATAAGCTCAAGCGCAAAACAATAAAAAAAGTTCCCAACATCAACTGCTTTGAGATTACAAAAATGGTTTACGCTAGGAAGAGGTTTGATTATTTATAAGAAAACTATGTGCTATGCTTTAATTATTTTAATTGCTTCTTGCATTCATATTTTATTACAAACATTTGTTGATTATTTTTTATTCATGTCTTTTGTTACACAATGTGCGAATCAAAAATTTGAACCATTTATCCAGCCTCTACTTGATTTTGGTTGCTTTTTAAAGGACTGGCTTTTTTAAATGGCTCATTTAAAATAAAACACTTTCAATCCATCCATAATAATAATAATAATAATAATAATACAAAAATGGACCTCTGAGCTTTCACCCTGGTCTTAGCAACTAAATTGATCACCGATAGCTGAGAGTGGAAAAGTTTTAAAAAAGAAAGAAAACCAAATTAAAATCTCACCGTTCCATTCGTTGAATAAAGAAAGAGAGCTGAAGAAAGTAAGTGAACCAATTAGTGGCCGTCGCTGACGAAGTGGAGCGATATCTTTAAGAGATAAGCGATAAAATGGAAGAAATGATTGAATTAAGAAAAGCTCTTTTTATTTGTTTACATTCCATTGAAATCTTATGAAACAGCTTTTTCTAAGAGCCGTGGCAATTTCGAAATAACAAAAGCCGAAACAAAATTGCATTTAGTTAGATACACGTTATTATTTGGCGTTTCTTTTTTCTTTCCCTTTGAATTTTTACAAGTGATAAGCTTACTATTTTT
>JAXGGA010013373.1:0-35469 GCA_038373865.1 Uloborus plumipes | reverse complement strand
AACTCAAAAATAGTTGGATAGTTATTGACAAAATTAACACTCTTCCGTCAAAAAGCAATCTTGAACACAATACTAAACGCATGACAGGACAAGATATTTAATCGATATATATATTATTTGCGATGTTTTCAAAATGAAATTACAATTTGTTCACAATAGACCCAAATCATTATACTTTAAGACTGAGAATTTGTTGACTTTAAGACTGGGAGATTGTTGATATATTTTAAAGAGCATCACAGCCTTTCTGAAGTTATCATATCGAAGTTTTGCCTGTCTAGATCTCGACTTAACGTGGTATTTCTAGTTTGAAACTAGGGAAAAAAATCCCAGGTTCTTCAATTGGAGACAATTGGATTTCTTCAGAGGATCATGATGTGGCTACAACCACTCTGCCTATTCATCTTCATCGATCTTTTATTCAAATAATGACATTTCTGTTCTTTGAGGCAGTCTTTTTAGATTTCTTTTTTTTTTTTCATTTTTCCGTGATTTGATTGATTGCGATTTGCTGACTTTCATTGAGGAATTTTGTCATGCTTCCCTGTGTTGAAGGATTGATTTTGAGACGCTTTTCCAGAAGTTCTTGCAAGCTTGCAATCTTAGAACGTCCCAGTTCTTCAAAATTTTCCATTATTTTTCTTCAATCCAAGCTTCGAATTTCTGACTGAGCTGATATGGATCAAATGTACCGCAACTGTCTTCGCTTTAAAATGGTTTTAAATAGTTCTGTCACCCCAAAATTGCTTCGATTTGAAAAATAGGAGAATACTTTAAGTTATCATTTTTGAAGTGACCAAATTTCAAAACTCATTTCGAAAAGAAATCGTTTTAAGTTTAAACTTTTCTACTTTTACCATATTTCAGAGTTTTGTTGATTCTTTACGATATGATGAGTTTGAATGCAAATCAGTACATATTTTAAACAACATCACAGCCTTACAGATGTCTTCCTACATTTATTACAGGGTCTCTTTGCTAGATCTTGCCATGGGCCCCTTCAGTTTTGTTAAGCCTTGAAATATGCATATGAAAATAAGTTTTCAACTTTTTTTTTTTCACTCGGGTATCTTCTAAGTTCGAGTGTCGAGTCATATTGCAATTGAAGCTCCTGACAGCCTCCATGTAGACCATGGCCTTACAAACAATGCTTTTCTTACACAAGAATGTTTATACATGAAATTGATCGAAAACAATTTTGAAAGTGATTCCTATATTTTATTTTACTTTAAAAATTTATCATGTTTGATTATTCACTTGTGTTGTTTTTTTCACTATGTATATAGAAAATCTATTATAGTATGGCTCTAATGTCCAGGTGCTTGACCTCAGACGATCTTATTTATGTTTGGTCGAAATGGGAAAAATTCTCATATCGTCATCGCTTTGGAAGAATAACGCTGCAACTCAAAAAAATCGAAAAATTACATTTTTATATCATTTTGTTCAGAAAAAATCGCTCTTGATGATGAACAAGGTTACAACTCAAAAGAGTCAAAAATATCCGCTAGGGAGCAATTTTTGGAGAACACTGATGTAACTCAAACTATGGTACCTTCACTCTTTTTTAAATTACGTCATTAGTTAAAATGCCATTGAAGTCAATCATGCTGCATCAGAAAAGAGATTAAAATGCGGTTTTTTTAATGCTAGTTTCATTAAAATAGTCGCAATAGTTTTGAGCACAAGCGCGATAGAAGTTTCTGAAAAGTTAAAAATTGCTCTCCTGAAAAATGGGCTTTTTTGAGTTGCAGCGTTATTCTTCCAAAGCGACGATATTAGTACAATGGCAATAACACAGTTACTGGAAAAGAAATCTGGCTTTTCTCACCCCAATTGAATAGACGGAACCGTTTAATCCAGACAAAGCTCGTTTATATGTTTTCTATTTTTGTGCAAAAATACTGGTAGCATTGAAAAAAAAAACACATATTTCAAAAAAACATTTTTTGGACTTTTACTGTTCAAAAAACGCAAAACAAAAAGCACAAAAACAGAGAAGCAGGCTTGATAGGTACAATATTAATAATAATTAAAGTTAATGATGATGATAACAACAACAAGAACAATAATAATAACAAGAATAATAATAACAATACTAATAAAGATTATAATGATGAAAATGGAGAGGATAATAATTGAATCGTAGATTTTAAAAACCAACCAAACGAAAAACTTTCTGGTTTTAAAAAAGCACTTATATCATCACTTTAAATAGTCTAATAAAGATAATAACAGTTTTTACTGGAAGAAATATTTTTGAATTAGAATACATTTCAGTTTAAACATTACATTCCTTATCAAAAAAAAAAAAAAAATGAGGGCAAATATGCTTTTTCGAAATTTTAGAGGTTGACTGGTTTTTGAAATAAACGAGTCAGTTAATAAATATGATGAGAATTATGATAATGATGGGGATAAAGATGATGACAAAATAATATTAATGACTATAGAAAAAAGTAACTTATAAAAGAGTCGCACATTTGCACTCTAACGAGTCCAGATCGAATGAGTGCAGGTACACCTTTCTTCTTGTTCTTACCAAACCATTTCCTTTGACTAAAAATTTTGAATATCAACTTTTCTGGCTTTAACTTTTGTTTGCGTTCTACCGTACCTGTTTTTATAGTTTGAATAGATTAAAAGAAAAAAAAAATCTTCAGTAGTTATTTATATCAGTTGTATAATAAAAGCTTTTGAATGCAAAATATTTCTTTCACTCTATTGTTTGAGCAACAAGATGGGTTCATGGTGAAACCAAAGATGGCAATGTTTAAATTCCAATGATTTTTGAAAAAAAAAAAAAATCTGTGTTTTGAAAAAATCATGTCTTTCAATTCTTTCAGTCAAAATTAATGGAGGTTAAAGAGCAAAGATGTGACGGAATTCTTGAAGTAAGAACCACTGACGTTGAATGATTAGATGGTTAAATCTTTTGACCAGCTTAAAAACATTAATGGTATATCACGATAAAGCTAAATAAGAATTCAATTTCTTGTAGCAACCCCTCCCTATGCAAATGAAGCTTAAGAAAAAGTTATAATAGTTTTTAATGAACCTGAACTAATCAAAAAGGAACAAGGAAAAAATGGCTATGAACTTAAATAATGTAGTCTTAAAATAAGGAGCGTTAGAATTTTACTCCCAAAATAGTTCCAATGCGAGTAAAATCTGACACTCTCTCTTTTTATTTCAGTCGAAATGCTTTAAGTTAAAAAAAACAATACTTCAGCGAACGTTGGTCGTTTTTTAATAAATATACAATCACAATAACAGTCGCTCCATAAAAGCAGCACTAAAACATGGAACACTACTCGAAAAGTAATTTCGCTCTCTAATGGCCACCATCATCAAAGATTTTTTGCCGCCTTTAAATTAATTTTCTTCATTATTCTCGAATCCTGTTCAACGCAATAAAATTGAGTACATATGACTATTCAAAACCAGTAACAAGATGACCACCAATTATGTAAGTTGTTACTGTTAATTTAGTGTTCCATGTGAATATGCAATAAGGATTTGCACAATGGATGTACTCACGGCTTTTTGAACGAATATTTTAAGTTTAACAAATGAAAAGAATTCATGAGATGTCGCGTTAATTGCATGTTTTGTGCGCAGTCAGAATAGGGATTCTCAACCCTCAGATTTTTATCTGTCCGTGTTAAAAAGTTGTTTAAATGGGAAGGGGGGGGGGTGAGAAGGGAAAAACTATTCCTATTTTTTACATTAATTCAGGTCCGCCATTTTGAATTCTTACAGGGGGGAGGGTATACCCTCAAGGGCGCTAGCAGAATCCTACCTAGGAGGGTGCACCGAACTAGAAAAAATATTAAACAAAAAAATAGCAAAAAAAATTTTTACGAAGCAAATTTGCAAAAAAAAAAGTTTGCTCGCAAAAAAAAAAAAAAAAAAAAAAAAAAAAAAAAAGATTTTTTTTACGAAAAACAAAAATCAATAAAAAGTTTCTTTTTCTAAAAAAATCATTAAAAAATTTTTTTTACAAGAAGTCAGGGAGTGCAAGTACGCCCCCTTCCAGCACCCATGAACACTAAATTTAAATTATACCAAAAACAGCAAAAATTACGCCCACTTCCATGCAAATACAGTAAAGCGTCAAAAATTCGTACTAATTGATACCATAGATAATTCGGATTGTTTTCGGATTGATGCTAAACAAATTAACAGCTTGCAGTATAAGCGAAATAAAAGCAACCAATAACAAAAGAATTTCCAAAATACTGAATTCGAGATTAAATAAATATCTAAAGCAATATATCACAGAAACGTGAGATTTATGGTTTTTGCGTTTTTGACGGAAAAAGGAACTGAATTTGTCACGCTTTTTGTCTCCGTCCCGTTCGTATTTGCTAATAATTTTTAAATTCAAGGTTTATGATTTGGTTTTTTATCTTAATTTTCAAAGTATTTAAGCATTTGGAAATGAAAATTGCTTTTTCAGGTACTTTTCTTCTTTTTTTTAGCAGAGAATCATGCATGTTTTTGAGACTTGAGGGTACCCGACAAAGTGGGCGCCCTAAGCAATAGCTTGTTTAGTTTATAGGTAAATCTAGCACTGATAGTAATTCCAAAAAACTGAATGAATTTAAAAAAGTTTTTCGAGCCTTTTTCTTTTCGTCTAGATCTTGGAAACTTTACGAGATCAATCTCGGGTTTTGCGAAAAATTCTAATGGCAGCCCTGATACTTTGACTAAGGGAAAATTTCACTAAATGTTTTTCCAAAAGGAAACTAGCTAGGATATTGCATCAGACGCTTTTAATGTGGATGGTAAACATGCTAAATGGCCGTTAATTCTGCATACATATACGTAGTTATAAGTGTATGTTACCGCATAATGAGGAAATCAACATTCTTATATGCAATCCTTATCAATCTGCTGGCGCATAAAATTGCATTTTCGTCAAGAAACGAAGAAACAGAAAGAAAAAAAAAAGAAGAAGAAGAAGACACAGCTTGCTTATGCTTCCACGAAAGCAAACCGAACAGCCCAATTCTGGAATGTTAAAGACGTATTCTATAAATAAAATGAACAGCAAGAGGAAGAAGAAACCGCAAAGACTAACTGCTGTTCTAAATGAGGAAAACTAGACAGGAAAATACAGAAAAAAAAATGTCAAGCTGAAACTCTGCAGCAATCTAAATAAGGACGTAGACGAAGCAAATCGTTTGGGAAATATACGAAATAAAAAAATAAAATTAAAAAAAAAAAAACCTTGCTATGTCTGACTTTAGAAGCGAGCTGACTTAGTATCAACAAATAACGAGAAGGGATATAAAGTTCCCAAATTCAAAAACCAATAAGAGAAAGAAGTTTTTCAAATCTTTATTTACTGCTGCTATCAAATGAGGCATTAAGTATCAAAACCATCTTAATCCATTTTTTTACAGAAGAGGCAACTCTGCCCACTTAATCTCTCTCTCTCTTTTTTTTCAAGTAAGGTCAAAGAAATTGTAAAAGGATGTTCGTACGCCCAGAAAACCCTATAGAATCTACAAGCTTGCAATCTGCATAAAATAACTTCGAGGTCCGGTGTCTTTCTTTTTTAAATTTCGCATGTTTTTTAAATTTTTATTATCAGTTTTATTATTTTATTTTTTGTAATTAATTTTTTAAGGCATTAAAATAAAATTTTACATACACTGCCTATTAAAAGGATGAAAGATTTTTTACACCAGTTAACATTCTATGTCATTTGAAAGATCTTTTTATCTGCATTTGATTAATAAGCTTATTTCAATTTTCTCAATTAATTAGAATATCGGATATTAAGGTTTCTAATTACGCTGAAGTCCTAGGCTAAACTCAATTCAAGAGCCTGGAACTCAAGAGCAGGGCAGCGTTAGTAGTTTTAGAGCCCCAGCTCGATCGGAAGATTCTGCCCCCTCCTCTGAATAATAATAACATTAATTGAACAAACTCTCCCGTAATGCTGCAATTAAAGGTGCAAAACAAAACAAAAAAAAAAAAAAAAAGAGAGAGAGAGAGAGAGAGAGAAGAATTTAGATAAAACTGTTGAGTAAAAGAAATTTAAAGAAAAAGAAAGACAAATTTCCTTTGGAAATTTCGTAACACATAAATTTTGAAAATTCAGCTTTATTCTAGGGGGGGGGGTGGCGGAATACATAGGTCGTTTCTCCGTAAAAAAGAAAAAAATAACCTATCTTTTGGGATGGTAAGGAGGTGGGAGAGGGAATTCGGCAAATGAAGTCTGAAAAACGCTATTGAAGACTATTTTTGGTGAAATTAGAGGAATGCACTAACACGAGCAAGTCCCCAAAAGTAAAGTTAGGAAGCTTTTCCCCGGAAACTGTTAACATTGAATTAAAGAACATCTGAATTATAAGGTTTTGGTTAGCAAAAATTGGAGGAAAGTGGAACGATGGTTTGGAGACTCCCTCCTGAAATCTATTATTTTTTTCCAATCTGAAGCTAGATGTTACTAATCGAGATTTAAAGCGTCTGTGCTGAAATTAGGAAAAGAGGGGGGGGGGGATTCAAGGACCCCCGGCAGAAAAACAATTCGAAATTGAAAATTGAATGAGGTTTCTGCATTCTGCTGGATTGTTTAGAAAAATCATAAAACTAATTGCACAAAATATTAACTTTGTCAGTGATTTAATTAATGATTAATTATTCCTTTTCCTAAATTCAACTTCAACCATTATTACTCAGGAGCTTATGAATGTAAATGCGAAGTTAAGGAAATTCTACTTAGGCAGGAATTCAAGTGAAACAGGCGATCGCAAATTACAATCGCTACTGGAAATGAATTACATTAGAACGTTTCTTGATAAAAACATCGTCAGCGTGACGTTTGCCTATGAAAAACGAGCTAGATAAAACGTCACAGCCTACTTGGCGAATAAGAGGAGATCGCTGACTGCTTGTGAGCTCTTATTGGCTCCACCCGTAGTGACGTCAGTGCCAAGTTAAGTTGATAATAATGTAATTCACTTCCAGTAGCGATTGCAGTTCGAAGCGATTGCAATGATGTTTCACTTGAATTCCTGCCTTAAGCAGCTATTTATAAAAGTCATTCCAGCAGAACAAACGAACTTAACTTGACTTTGTTTCTCAATGTTTTTGTCGGCTTATCAAACTCTTTTTGATTATTGTTCGTTGTGACATTGACTTTGACATTATCGAAAAATTGAAAACTTAAATTAATAAATAAATTGGCCAAAGTAGTGAACATTCAAAAATTAAGAGTAAAATAAGAGGATTACTTTTCCTCCTTGGTTAGCAAAAACTATTAAAGACAATGACTGAGTTGCTTTGAAAAAGAAGAGCATCAGTTCCATACCATGAACCATGATAAAAATATTCTTCAATAAGAAAAAAAGTTGCGAAAAATTTATGTATGAAAGGCTTAACGTAAAAATTTATTTATGAAAGGTTTAACGTACACATTTTATTATGATAATCAGGAAAATGAAGTATAAGAAAGAAAAAAAAAGTTTGCAAAGAGAAAAAACGAGAGAAAGAGACATTTTTTTTTATTTTAATAGTATGAACTGCCACCTGAAGAAATGGCGCTTCAAATCGAAAACGCAATGAACTTGAAATATCAAAAAAGAAAAAAAAAAAAAAAAACCATAACGCCACAACTGTGCTGCTTTTAAAGTTTGTTTTCGAAAGTTGAAAAAAATTTAAATATATTATCCTGTTTAATTGCTCGCATTGTTTGTGTTTATTCAGCTTGACAATAAAAGACGGTTTACGCATTGAGTGAATAGAACTTGATTATTATTTTCAAATAGAAATGTATCGGAAAGTAGTTTTCTCTTTTGAAAACTGCTACGTATATGCACAAAGTATAATGACCTTCAAAAACTCTCATAAAAATAAAATAAAATTGGGATTTTTCTAGGTCTTTTTCAGCGTCTATAAATTAATGTAGTGCCTATTATGTTTATGTAAGTGGATTCGTAATATGGCATTTTGCAATTTGAAATTTTAACAGCAGTTTATAATGTGTTACATTAAATTTCAGGACAGAGCTAATATTCCGTAGCACTCTTTAGTTTTAAAATTATTTTCCTAGTTTATAATGTATATATAAATATTTTGTATAGTATAATGATATATCACTTAAATATGACAAATAAATTTATTTCAAAACAGTAATCTGTCTTTCTTGCACTTAAACTGCATTAAAAAAATCCCATTACCTTAATTGCGGAAATAATATTACATGCTATTTATAAACACGGAAATGGTCATTTCAATTGGTATTACGTGTACATTGGGGACATCCAACTCAAGAACTTAAGTCAATTATTAAAATCGTTGTTGGTATTCCAGTGACACATGCCCATCTGCTTCAACATTGTCTTATCACTACGCAAATTTGACTCAAGAACCATTTAATGGCACAACTGAAATGATGTAGAAAGTATAATGCCAAAACATATATTTTCAAGCTGCAAATGGACGTTTTATATAGCAGGGGAATGTGGGGCGACGTGAAAAAGATAAAATAACGTGTCTGTTTAAAAATGAAAAAACTGGAAATTTGTTCTAAAAATTATTGTACATAAAGATGGAATAATGCATTTTGAAATACAACTTGCGTTGAAGTATTATTTTTCATTTTTGGCAGGCGTTTTTTTCTTTTGAACTTTCCAAAAAAAAATAATAATAATAATAATTAGTGGAAAATTTCCATCTCAAAAAAAAAAAAAAAAAAAAAACATGAGGCAAAGTGAAAAATACAATATTTTTGCAATGAAACATTTTCCATTTGAAGATTTACAGTAATTTTCAACAAATAATTGCGTAAATAAACGAATAAGTGAATTATTAATGAAAAAAATTAATGAATAAATAAATAAACAAATAAATGAATTACATAACATATGAGAAAAAGAAATGAGTGAATAAAATAGAGAATAAACAATAAATTAAGTAAATGAATGAATAAATAAGTGAATTAATAAGTAACAAAATGGGAATAACTGAATAACTAAAGAAATACGTACGTGATTTAATAAATGAAAAGCTGTATTAATGAATTAGCTGTATTATACTGAAAAAACATCAATTGTTTTACAGTGTATGGTATAAGAGAAATTCAGTTCACTAGGGCACGGTTTAATGAGGGTTTGCAGTAGTTAAAATCGAAATTTTACGTTTGTTTTCAATTTTAGTGCTGTTTTGTGTCAACAAAATACCTTTTTGAGATTTCAGTACTTGCAGGATTTACTATGCAGTTTTTTTTTTTTTTTTTTTTTTTTTTTTTTTTTTTTAAGCAATGACGAATTGTTGGGTAGTATTTTCGTGTCGACTTCAGTGGCCGTGTGGTTCCTTTTCCAGATTGGCTCCTGGACCTATCTGACAACGTATGGATGCCTAGTCCACCGGCCCCTGCTCCTTCTGGTGGTGGGGTCCATCTGCTGCACGCACACACACTTATCGCAAATCGTGATTTCAAAATAAGCAATTTGAATTCAAAATGTCAGAATTCATATTGATTATTATTATCGTTATTTTCATTATTACTGTTTTTTTTTCTACACATTGAAGAAGAGCTTCATAACTGCAATTTCTATTTACCAATCTACTTTTTAGCATATTTTTTCCGCACGAAATATGCAATCAACTTGCGCAGAGATAAATTTATTACACTTTATAGGGGAAGACCGCCTATATTGTATCACTGCTTAAATTGGACCTCGTGCTTAAAATCTAGTACAGAGATCTATGCTACACTTTAACGGTAGATACATAAAGTTTTAGGAATAAAATCAATGTGTATGAAGTTTCACCAGTCTTCGAACTGCGTAGCGTGAGTTACAGCATAATTTATGTTGGAAACGTGTAAAATCTTATTTTGCGGACTCGTACCTAGTAAGATAGTACTAAAACTTGTAAGCTGAGGTAAACTGCTGTTATAGCATGATAATCTGTGTTTAATAAGGATCACATCTATGTATTTACATGCGCGGTTGTGATAATTTTAGACAGAGAAATAAGCTGAAAAATAAAAAATGGCATGTTTTCCTTTATTGGACCGAAAAAATTTTCCTATTTTGGACCGGTGGTCCAATTTAAGAATATGATTTTAAGCAAGACTTTTTATTAATTGTAACATTAAATAAGTTCTGATCTACTCATCTGATTTAATAGCGTAGTTAAGATTATTTTAAGCGTACTTTAACACCTATTCACGATATTCATTTTTTTATCAAGCACATTTTCTAGAAGCTGCAAATTCTTGAAATATTTGTTTTTTTTTTTCTCTTTTTCCATTAAGTAGCAGTTTCAGATTGTTAAACATAGTTATTAATTTAAATAAAATTTGTGCTGGTTTACCGAGGGAAAAAAATGAAATTCTTCGATTTGTTCGAAAAGATTTAAAAAAAAAAAAAAAAAACAATTAATATGCTATTAAAATGTTCAATGTAGATGAAATCGGTCTTTTCACTGTCCAAAAGCCCCAAAATATATTGACGTATAAAGGTAAACACCAGTTTGGAGCAGTAATGTGTGGTGAACGTGTTAGAAACACACTTGCTATTTGCTGCATGAGTGCAACAGAATTGCTTTGCTGGAGTGTTCATTGAAGTTTCATTAAGTCATGTACCCACCACATGTATATATATATTTTCCATGACACTGAGGGTAAAACATGGCTATTGCATGTCAGTTTTGAGATTGTCATAACGTCAATATCCTTTAAGTCTCCAATATAAAAACATTGTCTTCAAAATCCCCATACTTTTTTTTTTTTTTGAGATAATCAACATTTAGGTTATTTTCATCCCGTTTCAGGAGGTGCAGGACGAGGAAAATGGCATTGAAGGAGAAGAACTTTCAGTTTTGCTTGACCCTGGTTCTTCTAAAAGGAGGAAATACCTTTAATCCCCATTTTGTTTATCTTGAATTTCATTTACCATTTTTGTATACCCTTGTTAAAATCGTTTGTTAAATAAATTTTGTATTTCAATATCAGTCCTCTTGTTGTTAATAGTAACCTCTTCCCCCTTACAATACAGTTCCGCTTTTCCCTGCCATCTCCAGAGTGGTCCAAACTTCTCTGAAGTGCAGTGTTGAGAATGAAATGGTTCTAGAAATGCGCTATGCTGAAAACGCAAAGTACACCGCCGAAGGCGGTGCACAAAACCCTCTGCAGGCGGTTTTCATAAGGTGGTAAGGTCAGAGTGTCCTCCGCGGTGGCTACTCTTCCCGCCTTGGGGTCTAATACACAATAAAACATGAAAATTCGTTAAAATTTTTAAATTTTTGAAAAGTTGCGAAACTTGGGAAAGCTGTATCTTAAAAACTATTATAGCTACAAACTTCATTTTTTTTCAAAGTGTAGGAAATTTAATATAGTTTAAATGCGTAAGTATGATATTTGCCGAAACAGGGCTCCTTTATGGTCAAAATAGGGAAAAAGCAAAAAAAGTGCGAAAAATTAGCAGTTTTGTGGATGTTCAAAAGTGATCCGGGAGGCTGCCGAGGTCGAAAACTTAGATTTTTCATCCTGGTCACATCCCAAGCAAGATAAAAAAAAGAAACCTTCTACCACCATTTGATGCAACTTACGATGTACTAGGTTACTGGACTATTACTCGAGTGCGGTGTACTTCATCCAATAAATTATTTTACTTGGGCGTTATTGCAAGTACCACTTCTTCATAGATTTTATAATCTTAAGAACCTCTAATACAAATAATTTTTTATGCTGTACCTATCGTCATTGTTTATACATATCACGTTTTAAGTGTAATGCAGTTATTTTTAAGCAAAAGACATTTGTTTATCCTCTTTACCCCTTTCCCCTTATTTTATGCTTTTTTCGGATTATCCGCGATACACGTCTCAGCCAATTCCGCGGAGAATCGGGAGTGTACTGTATGGTATATAATAGTACATTTCAATGATGTATAAAATAAAGTAGTACAGTCAAATTTTCCAACACAAAGTCAGCTTAAGAAAGCGCTCTCCCCCACCACCTGTATTTTCTTTGACCCTCCACTTTTTTGGCTTACTAGCCGCCTATGGCTTACTAAGACCCACAAGCCTCCACTTACCGCAGACACGCAATCATGCTCCTCATCAACTAGAACAATGCTTTCATGGTGTATCTACACTAAAGAATATTAAGTAAGGAATGTGATAGAGAAAGGAAAAGAAGCTCATTAACATAGGAATAAAAGCATCCTTCCTTCATCGCTATTAAAGTCGTTTTTACTTTTCTTTTGCAAAGTTAATTAACTTATTATATTTTAATGGCAATAAACAGCTTTTAAATTCGCATGCTACAAACTTCCCACATGACGCCTCTGTCAATTAATAGGGGCGGATATTCGAGTTTGAGACACATTTCATTAAGTGGGAAATGTTTTGCTTGAACAAATTTTCCAAAACGTTTCCGTAATTGCTTAAGTGCGAATTGGCAGCCGAATAGAAGAACACTACAAATGGCAGCCGCGATAAGATAACTTTGCAGCAGAATACCAACTCCTTTTGAGTGTTTCTAGCTTTGTGATATTGTTAAACAATGGCGCAGTGAACCATTTCAAGATAACACCTGAGTGTTTGTTGAAGCTAGTTGTTAGGTCATAGTTCTTTGCTGTTTTATTCTTCTTTCGTTATGAGCTGAAGAGTTTATTGATACTTTTATGATTTTAAAATTATGTTACTCAAAATTTTGATACAATGGAACAATACCAATTTTTGCGGTGTTGTTTTCAATGGAGTTATTGTCATTTTACCTTATTTTGAGTAACGATTTATTCGCTTTTGATGTTTTTAAAATACAGGTTTAATGTGACTTTAATTTAGAAAAATTAGAATAAATATTAAAATAGAATATATAAAAACTTTTGGGTTTTTATATATTGTTTTGATGAAGTTATTTAATTTTTTTCTTTTTTTGAAAGCTATTTGTTCGTACATATTTTTTAAAATAATGAATTTTAATAAATTCAATTAGAAAAATCGTAATAGCGGATTTTTAGGACACTTTATAACACAAAGTTTAGTATGAACAATTTTTTGAGGCTTGATTTCTCTTTAAGACAAGCCAAGTTTGGAACAAAATTAATAATTATTTTATAATTTATTTTTTATCAATTGAATTTCCATAAAAATTCAGTAAATATAGCAACAATGACAAAAAAAAGTCAAAAAATGTTCATCTAATTAAAAAAATAATTAAATTACTGAATGAAGAGCATTAATTGATTAGTTAATAATGATATTAGGCTGCTAAGATATTCAGCAATATCTTTTTTCTCGAAATTGCATTATGCACTTGAATCCATCCAATGAAAATGAGACGTTTAAAATGGTCCAACATCAAAACTTAGAAGTCAGCATTTTCCAAGAGTGAGCAAATATATTGAAAAAATTGAGTATAAATATACATCAGAATAAATAGTATATAAATAAACAAAATTATGAGAAAAATCAGAATTTTGTGCATTTTTTAAAATTTTTGGACAACTCCGCGAAGAAGATGTAACAAAGTTAGGCAGCTATCAAGGTAGATTTGCTCATTATTATAGGAGGAAAACATCAAGTAGGATTGAGCGGCTGGCCGGTAAATCGTTCTTGTTCGTGACACGTTCATGACAATGGAAAGTTCGCAATAACTGGATGAAATCAAATATATATATTTTTTTAATAAAATCCCTATCAACCATTTGTATAATACTTAGAGTATTTGCGACGTGCCTTCAAAATACACAATGTTAAAAGTAAAGAGCACTCCAGCTTGTAGATAGAACTCCTTTTAATGCAAAATTCCATTCCAGATGAAAAGGTAACACGAACTCAGCATCTTACAAGAGTATCAGGTCTAATAATGATTTTTGAAGAACCTTTAATTTCGTGCCCCTCTCCCTGCATATTTTAGTGAGGTTACAGATTTCCTCTACCCACTCTAGACCTTTTTTGATACATTTTCGCCTGTTTTTTTCTTTTTACGATTGGACTATAGTTTACAATAACAGAAATTTGAAAAAAAAAAAAGAAAAAAAAAAAACCGCACTCATTCTGAATTGGAAGTTTTCATTTGAAATAGCAAAATGGAGCATTCTTTAGAATGGTGCCATTTTGATTTTTTTTTTTTTTTTGAATAAAGTATTTTGAAAACTGGAACTACACATTTTTAAAAGCATTTTCAAAACGTTTTGAATACACATTTGCTGCTTCCTAAATTTTGACGTCCTTTGCCCATGCACATGCTTTAATATGGCCCTAATTAGTATAATAGAGACACTGCTCACGCTTGAGAAGAAACGTGCTATTGAAGTGGAGTAGAGAAAATATTAAAGAAATTTATTAGCAACAAACAAAAATAGCTTCAAATTATTTTTTGTCTTGGTTTACCGAAATAACTAATACCTGAAATGAAACAAAAAAAAAAAAAAAAAAAAAAAAAAAAAAAAAAGCTAGATTTTCCATAATTGATGCAGCTATTCATCAGTTCTTTAATAAGAGGACGATTGTTCTGTGAAGGTAAAAAAAAATCATACGGCTGACAGATTAAAAAAAATGTAGTAGTAACTTTCGCTTCATTTGTATCTATCACAGAAATAAAACACAAAGAACATAAGAACTCAATCACATTAGTTAAACACGTTGTATTTCCGTCGTTTAAAGGAAGAAAAAATGTATTTCATTAGGTTCAAAATCCTCCAGCAGACTGAGAGAAAATAATAAAAAAAATGCGAAACGAGCTTAAAGATGAATAAATGTGTGTGCGTGTGTGTGCTGCGGTTAACAAACGAGCAAATAATGTACAGCACGCGAGAATGTGGATTTTATTTGCACAAGATGGCAGCTGTTCTCACCGCACCGTATTGGAAAATGAGACAACCCGGAAATTACCATTTGTAATAAGATTTAACAAAAAAAAGGAAAGTTTCTCTCAGCTTGATAAAACTGACATTTGGGCAAGGTTATGTAACAAATTTCTGCACGCAAATGTAAGCAAATTTTAATGGAGGTACATTTTCTAATAATTACTGGACAACTTTCAAGAAATTTAATTTTTGTAAACTAACTTACCAAAAAAAAAGGGGGGGGGGGGACGAAACCAAATCGATTCTGGTGTTCAGGCGTTTAATATAAAAACTAGTTTATTCATAATCTTTTAAAGGGTGTTTAATTTCATAATTCGGTCCTTCTTTGTTAGTGCTTTCATTCTACGAAGCGATTTGGGATCTGTACAGCTCAATCAGATCAAAAACTACGGTCAAAAATCAATTTCCTTTGCAAAACAGCTCAATTCGAAAATTTGTAATGCATGTATTTTTTTATTTATTTGTCTCTCTAGGACAACTTTAGGACTGCATTAGTTTTAATACTAAAATCCTCAATCATACCATGCTTGTCGAAAACTGACTGCTAAGTCTATTTTTAATAAATTAGCTCGGAGAATGGCGAGCTCCTAACGTCAAAATTTGTCTTTAAATATGAAAATTACACAAATTATAATACTAATCATAAAAAGAAGACATTTTTCCTAGTTTTAAAAGTATATGTATTATTGACCCCGTAACACATTTGAACTACAGGAATGACAAATGTTTAAAAGATCTGCTGAACATGAAACCCACTTCCGAATTTGTTTACTTTGCTAATACAAATACAAATACAAATACAAATGTGGCGACCAGCAGCAGGCTCAGGGCCCAACTTGGCTGGTCCTAGTCAAATTAAAGACCCCAATGAAGATCAATGGCCCTCTTAAAGCCATCTACTCCATTGCTCTTTACCGCCTCTTCCGGTAAGCTGTTCCAAGTTCCCACTACCCTGCTAAAATAGTAATTTTTTCGAATTTCCAGGTTCGCCTGAGGTTTAAACAGCTTAAAACAATGACCCCTTGTCCTGCTTTCCTTGCAAAAATCCAACCCTGCAACATCATTCATTTTAATAAATTTAAATAACTGAATCATGTCCCATCTGGTTCTCCGTTGCTCAAGACTATACATATTAAGCATTCTAAGTCTGGAATCATAGTCTAAATTAGAAAGTCCATTCACTAACCTTGTAGCCCTCCTTTGTACCCTTTCCAATAAATTAATGTCTTTCTTCAGATAAGGAGACCAAAACTGAACAGCATATTCCAAATGAGGTCTTACCAAACTTCTATATAGAGGCAGAAGAACCTTCTTAGATTTGTTTGAAATAGATCTATTAATAAACCCAAGCATCCTATTGGCTTTGTTACTAGCTATGCTGCACTGTTGACTGGACTTGAAATCCTGCTTTATTAAGACACCTAGATCCATAACATTATCTGCCCTACTAATGACTGAACCCTGTAAATAATAGCTTGTATGCTTATTTCCATGACCGAAATGCAGCACTTGACATTTCCCAACATTAACTGCCATACCCCACTTGTCTGCCCATTTAGTAATATGATCCAAATCCTGTTGCAGCTGATTTATTTGTTCGTCATTTTCTACAACCCCCATAAGTTTGACATCATCGGCAAAACAATTCATGTTTCCAGAAACATTTTCATGAATGTCATTCATAAAAATAATAAACAAAAGGGGACCTAAAACTGATCCTTGGGGAACCCCACTTAAAACTTCACTCCATTTAGAATAGTTACCCCTAACAACTACTCTTTGTTTCCTTCCTGTCAGCCAATTCCTAACCCAAACTAGAATTTTACCTCCTACCCCTATACCAGCTAATTTGCTGAGTAGTGCTACATGCGGTACCTTATCGAAAGCTTTTTGAAAATCTATGTAAACAACATCTACGCATTTTTTGCTATCTAAAGCCAAGGTAACCTTGTCGTAGAAATGTAATAAATTAGTAGCACACGATTTACCTTTTCTGAAACCATACTGCAAACTACTCAACAGCCCATTATTTTCTAAGAAATTCATAATCTTAATTTTGATCAATGTTTCAAAAATTTTACATACCACTGAAGTCAGACTCACAGGCCTATAATTTCCTGCATTACCTCTAGACCCTTTCTTGAAGAGTGGTGTAATGTTAGCTAGTTTCCAGTCCTCTGGCACTATCCCTGAGTTATACGAAGCATTGAATATATTAACTATAGCGTCAACTAATTCCTCTGCACATTCTACTAGAATTTTTGGATAAATATTATCTGGTCCCGGAGCTTTTGTGGTTTTAATTTTTTTCAAATAAAGTAAAACGTCCTCCCTGGAAAATACAAAGTCCTCAAGCTGTGTAGTAGCTTGTGTCTTGCTTGTGTCAACTGTTGAGATACAGTTATCGTTAAAAACACTGGAAAAAAAGTCATTTAGAACATTTGCTATATCACCATCATTCTGAATTAAATTTCCATGCTCATCTACTAGTGGCCCAATTTGACTATTTCGAACTTTCCCAGAATTTGCGTATGCAAAAAACTCCTTTGGATTCCTGTCAATATTATCTGCCAGCTTTTGTTCCAATTCTCTTTTCTGAAACCGTACCAAATACTTAAAACTACGCCTAGCCTCACAATACTGTAGCCTGTCTGCGCTGTGACCAGTTTCTTTTAATCGACGAAAAGAAGCTTGCTTACGATTTAGAGCATCCTTAGTTTCCCTAGTGAACCACATGGGCCAAATTTTTGTGTTTACCCCTTTTCTCCTAAAAGGAACAAAATCTCCAACTGTTTTTGCTAGTTTTTCCTTAAACTCTGTCCACTGCAAATTTACATCGCTATTGTCCAAACCTGATGAAAAAACCGCTTTCAAACTCTGCCTGAGTGCGACAAAATCAGTATTTCTGAAATTAGGTACAAACCTAAAATTTTTGTCTTTGTGCATATCGAACTTAATCCCAAACCTAATGCTGTTGTGGTCACTATCCCCAATATGCTCCCCTACACATAATGCCTGTACAGAGCCTTCAACATTGCCGAAAACAAGATCCAAAACAGTATCCTGCCGTGTTCCCTCAGAAACAACTTGATCTAAAAAACAGTCACCAATTACTTTTAGAAATTCCTCTTCTCTACTATTATTGGGGTAAGAATTATTCCAATCAATGCCCGGAAAATTGAAATCCCCCATTATAATTACCGGTCCCTTACTCGACATGTCTCTAATAATACGATACATCTGTTCATCTTGACCCTGGCTTAGATTAGGTGGCCTATAAATGTTACCCAAACGTAATTTTTTACCCTTACCGCTCATCAATTCTAGCCAAACCATGTCAATATCATTAGGTTTGTCATTTATTGCCAATTCATTGCAAGTTAAAGTATCTCTAACATAAAATAAAACCCCACCACCTCTTTTACCTACTCTATCTTGTCTAAACAAATTATACCCAGGAATACACAATAAATCATCATCATTTTTGGTAGCCCATGTCTCGGTAACTCCAATTACATCCAAATTCTCATTTGTGATTATGCTTTTTAATTCTTCCATCTTGTTCCTAATACTGCGAGCATTGGTATAAAAAACCTTAAGCATGCTCAACTTGTTTTTATTCAACCCCTTACGATTTCTTGAATCAAAATTGTTGAAATGACTACTCTTATTTTCCTCCTTATTACCATTCCTAATTAAACCCAAATAGTTTGCATATTTTTGCAACCTTCTCCGTGAACCCTGCCCCCCCCCCTTCAAACTTAGTTTTTTGACTCAGAATACTCCAAAACCAAACCACTAACCATTTTAACCCCTGTAGAACTCAGATGCAGGCCATCCCTAGCAATCCAATCTCGCTTACAATAACTCCACACATCGATGAATCTGATACTGCGCATATGGCAAATTTCTTTGAGTATCAGGTTCATGCACCTAGCCCGCTGGTTTAACCAGCTCCTATTGACTCCGTACCTGGGCAGCAACCCAACCACTTGGACACTGGTCGAACTGTTGGTTGCTTTATCCAACAGGGAATTCCACTCGTTCCTAAATTCCTCATTATTACTACGGCCTACATCGTTCGTTCCCACCCATAAAGTGACCATATCCTCCTTATCAAATGTCCCCCTCTTCTCTGCAACCTTATTTACATCCTTCACCCGAGCCCCTGGTAAACAACACCTAGCCACCTTACGTTTTACCCTCCCGATTGAATTTCCCACCTCACGCACCATAGAATCCCCCAATATTACCCCCTTCGTCTCCCACTCTGTCTCCTTACTGCTAACTTCCCCCTTCTCCTCTGGAATAATCCCACTAACTAACTCACAGCTAATGCCCACATCCTTTTTAATAACTTCCCCCTTTCCATCTGAATTGTTTACCTCCTCTGTCCCACAACCTGAGGCTATTTGGGCCTGCAAAATGGTCATCCTATTTTTTAAGTCCAGGAGCTCAGCACACTTAGTGCAAGTGAAATCATCCTCAGAAATGGACTCCTCTTTTCCCTCATACAGGCAGAACATCTGACAAATGTCGCAAGAAATCCACCTGCTCCCCTTCCCATTCTTAACCTCTTTCAAAATGCATATAACACCCATAATAACTCAAATGATCCACTTATACAAAAGCAATGCAAAAAGACAAAAGTGCAAAATTTTAAGAGTAACTACTAATAATTAAAATAAGAAATCATTTGAGATAAAGATACAAAGAATGCAGATAACTAAGTCAGTAGTAAATAAAAATAAACTAACTTGCTACACCCAACAAAGAACACAGGCCTAACAACAAAGGAATCACCACATTTTAGGCTTAGCTCAAAAAATTGAAAAACACTTTAAGAATGCAAGTAAAGCAAAAATAAGTCTCAATGCACAGAAATACTAAATTATATGCTGAAATACAATAAAAATACCAACACTGATACAATAAAAACAAACAATTTACATTAAAAATATCACTTAGCTCAGAGCAGCAAAAATCTCCCCTGCAACACTGGCGCCCTCTAGCGGCGGATTTTGATCATCTGTTCTCAACCATGAGATCTGTATTTCTTGTCCTTAAGAAACCATTTACTAACGCATTGTCCACCACCACCCTCCACTCTCAGATTTTAACTTCATCTTTGTTTCCTTAAAAATATAACAACCGTATGCCAGTAAAAAACCTTATACCAGGACGTTTAATCATTGTTTACAAATGAAGGGCTTGGTAGGTGAAGGAGTTATGTGACAAGACCAAAGCTGCGAATAATTAAAGTTCAAAATTTTATTGTTGCACTTGTTTCAGCTTTTTTGCTCTCTAGTTTTGTCGTTAAGTGAGCGTATAAAGTTGGTCGAATGACAGACTTTTTTATGTACCAAGTCTTATTTGCTTGCCTGTATCCATAGCTTATTACCATTGTCATGAGTATTTTCAAAAAATGTAACATAGCCCCTTCATCCTCTAAACCCTTCAAATGCGAACTCGTCTTATTTCAAGTTGTAAACCGTATAAATTTCAATGCTTCATCAGTAGTAAGGTTGGTTTCATCAGGATAAAAAGTGAAATCCTGTAATTGGCTCCTGTCTTGCTGCCAACTCTATCCAACAAGAAGCCAAGGACAGCTGTCAAGACATCCACGTCAGGTTTTGAGAGCTTTTCCGGCGATAAAACCGAAGTATACCCTTCAGAAAGATCAAACAGCATATCCATAATCCTAGTTGTGACCATTTTTTCAACGAGCTCCCCTCTAGATCCGGCACTGGTTAGCTAAAGTACCGGATCTAAAGGGAAGTCTAGGTGTGAAATTAGGTACTAGTTTAGTTAGTCTAGGATGGTAACTTCTAAGAAACAACAAATTCATCTAATTTCTTTATCTCTGTCTCTCTGCTTTTTCATTGAAACTGGATAGACAACTGGAAGAAAGATTACCGATCTTTCTTCCAGTTTGTCTATCCGGTTCATAAGGGCGGAAGTTTTTAAGATTTGCTTTACGGATTGGAGAAATTAAAGATCCGGTACCGCAGTTAGCAAATTACTCATCTTTTCATTCAACGGCCTGTAATTCCTGTAAGTTTTCAGTTAGTTCAGACACCGCACTCTTTTCGACGTATATCGCATTCAGTCTCTTAAGGCTGCTATATTACCACAAAGATGCAATATATGGGCGATTCTCTGTAAACTCGTCATTTTTCACACAAAATCTGTCCGGGCACGGTTTTTTGAAATATTCGTATAATTATAATACTATTGCTCAGAAAATGAATCTATTACTTTGGTTTGAAAAAAGGTCAATTGAAGTTTTTTTTTTTTTTTTGATAAATCATGATAGGGGGTAAGTCCCCCGCCTGGTATAACTAGGCAGGGGAATGTGCCAGGTGACTGTGTTTTTGCTCTTTGTTGCGTAATATCTGCAAAACTAATGGAACATAATTAATTACGAGACTACCTATAAATTGAGGCACAAATCGTGGACATAATAACTAATATGCTTCATAATTAAGTTAATTGACATTAATAAAATCACTTCCCAGAGGACTGTTTTCGCAACGACCCTGATGCATACTTTCATCACAAATGTAGCTCTTAAACTAAGCAAAGTAGCGTTTCAACACCGTTCTTGGCGATTTCGGAAAATTCACACTGATTACTTTAAACTTCATATCAAAAAGAATTTGCAAAAGTTATAGATTTTTCGTATTACAGCCTTGTATTTGTTGCAGGGGACTGTTTGAAAAAACTCCGGACAGAATTTACAAGACAATTTTAAGTTTTAGAAATGCATAATTATACCTTATTTCATAAGCAAAATATAGCTTCATTATTCTATTTTTAAATATTAATTGCCAAATTTATGTAGTGTTAATAGGTTTTTCGAAATACTATCTTTAACAGTTAGACTATGGGATTGGGACAGCCAGGGGACTGTGTTTTTGGCGCTTAGGCAGGAATTCAAGTGAAACAGGCGATTGCAAATTACAATCGCTACTGGAAATGAATTACATTAGAACGTTTCTTGATAAAAACATCGTGACGTCAGCGTAACGTTTGCCTATGAAAAACGAGCTAGATAAAACGTCACAACCTACTTGGTGAATAAGAGAAGATCACTGACTGCTTGTGAGCTCTTATTGGTTCCACCCGTAGTGACGTCAGTGCCAAGTTAAGTTGATGATAATGTAATTCACTTCCAGTAGCGATTGCAATTCGAAGCGATTGCAATGGTGTTTCACTTGAATCCCTGCCTTAGATAATTTCTAGAAAAAAAAAATTAAAGTGTTATCACTCCAAATACAATTGGGCCACAAACTATTAATGCTTTACTTGTATTAAGAGCGATAATTACTTTATTACACTTTATTAGTTTTAAAATACTCAGTCCGGACAGCCAGTTACCAGTTTACAGAGAATCGCCAATATAATAAGTGTTCTGATGTAAATTATAACAGGATAATGCCAGAGTGTTTAATGTTTAGCTGCGTATCCCGGTGTTGCATGGGCTATCTCTGAACAAAAATTAACAAAACTTGAATATTTTATAAGACTGGGCGTCATACTAATTTTTTTTCAAAGGTTCTTTTATTTTTGTGTTTTCCCATGTAATTTTTTACTACATATTTATCATATGCATTTCATAGCGTGATGTAATTAAAATAGTTTTTAATAGATTGCTTATTAACGCGGGTGAAGCCGCGGGGCACAGCTATGCCCTAATAGAGGTTTTTGAAGTAACAACTCATATCCATTATAATGCAAAGGATTTTTCATATTTTATTCAAGTTTTCTTAATTTTTTGTTAAGATGTAACCCGTGAAACGCAGGGCCACCCATCTATCTACATTAAACACTCTGGCATTATCCTGTTCTAATTTACATCATAACACTTATTTTCTGTTACTTTTGAATAATTCGTATACCAAATGGCAAGAATGGATAAAATTGTGAGCTTCAAGATTGAGACTAAAAAAAAATTCAACAATTTTCAGATGACGCATTATTCAGTTGGCCACAATAAAAAGGTCTCCAACCACACAACGAAAACTATTCATTCGTATTTCTTTTATCAAGAACATCTCTTTAACACAAACTCTTCCTTCTGATTCCTGTGAACTCAAGAAATTCGAGTCTACAGCGTTTGGGAAAAACAGTTCGAAGATAAAAAGGCCTCAACCTCAATTTTCCCCCTTTCTTCCATCTTTACGACAATATAGTTACTATATTATCTTTTCTAAAATAGTGGTGCTCACTGTACTTATTTTATTTATTTTTTCCTCTCTTCATTTCGCTTGGCTTCCTTTCGGCGTCCTTTTAAGCCATTAGTTTTGATTTTTGTTCGAGCCCAAGTTATGACTATTCTTTTTGGAAACCCGACATAAGCTGGCAACAGTGGCAATCTGTCAAAATGTTCGCCACGCTCTATTCCACCTCTTGTGTTCCCTCAGATGTTTGACCTCTTAAAGCACTTCTTTCGAACGTCCGTCAGTTTTTTTGGAGATTTTTATGTTCTAATCCTGGTTCGCATTTATCTTTTATGGGTAAAAAGAAAGCAGCAATGGAATAAAAATGTGCAAAGTCAAATCGAATGACACCAAAATTGAGCTGAATTCAAGAGATGATATTTATTATGAAATTCAAAATAGATTGATGTTTTTATTGTTTTGCTCGAAAAAGTCATAAATTATATTTGATAAATGAATAAGGTAACTATGCTTCGTAAATGTTTAGAAAGTATCAAGTATCAATTTCTTGTGCAGTAAACAAAACAGTTACACCTATATATTACTAAAAATAATTCAAGATCTTTATTTAAAGATTCATTTTTACAGAAAGTAAAGAAAATATGAGTGTCAGTAGTGGAGAAGGGGGCACATGTGACCAAATATGACATTTTTTTATTATTATTAATTTAAGATATAAAAGAAACAAGTGCTATACATGATAAACCAAACATTTGCTAATATTTTCATGCAGTTGTCTCTCTTCTTCAACAGTGAATTCCAACCAAAAAAAAAAAAAGTCTAAAATAATTTAAATTTTGATCACATCTGCCCCAGTAAAGGGCCGTTGTAAACACACCTGGGGCACAAGTAAACACAGATACATAAATGGTATAAAATACACCAAAGCATATTTTTAAGTGTACTGTTTATTACACCTTAACAAACACTTCATCTACCCCTACATAATTTGTTCACATGTGCCCTTTATCTCAACTTAAGCACAATTTGATAAAAAAAAACTATATATCTTTCAATTAAAAAAATTAGTGTATGAAAACTTAACCTATCAATCCCACTTTAAAATGAATAAAGTTCAAATCACAAAAAAAAATAGTTTTTGGTGTGTTTTGACTCCGAGAACTGCTACATAAAAGTTTACTCGAACCTTCCAAAACAAAAGATCTTATGATAACTGAAAACCAAAATGGTTTAAATCTTTGAAATTTCAGGCAGGATATATTACTCGTGCTAACATCTGCATAAATTTTTTCCAGATTTTTCTCTTCATGTTAACTGGGTAAAAATCGTTTGCTCACATGTGCCTCATGTTTACTAGTGAGGCACATGTGAACCCCTGCAGAAAATATTTCAAGCGGTACAGTTCACTTTTAGAAGTTATGGAAAAAAGGGGTGTATATTCTTACACGCTGTGTCTTTCTATAGTCAGGATTTTTTTCTTTTCTTTACGCAATTATTTATTGTACCCTGAGTGAATAACAGGCATATAAAGAGAGTGAGAAGCAATGAGCACAATCTCGTCGTTTTGAATTTTTACAGGGGGAGGAAGAGGCATATACTCAATGTAAATTATACCAAAAACAGCAAAAGACCACACCCACTTATATTTAAATACACTAATTTCCCAATGGCAGAGAAATGGCAATTTCCCCCTCCCCCATACCCAAAATGACGGACCTGAAAGAGAAAGCAAAGTGAAAGAGAAGCTAGTAAAAATAGAAGAGGGTTAAAAACCAATCAGGCTGCCTTTATTGCACTTAAATTATTTTTTCTGACATTAGAATTTTCATTTTTTTCCCTCCAATTTCCAAGAAAGTCATTGCTTCAGAGATCAGTCTACCATTTTCAAGTCCTTTTTCTTGCATCAATTCACGTTCGAACTTTCCATTATACTACATTGCGAGCAAATTAACCTTTAATAGCAAAATGTGTTCAACTGACCTCAGATGGTTTTGAGAAACTTTATTCGTAACAAATAAGTGCAATATCGTTTTTCATTTTTCTGAAACTTTGTTTTACTGGTATAAGAACACAATACTTGTAAAAACAACAACCGAAAAGGAAAACAAGTACTCTAATTCAATTTCCTGTTGGAGAATGAAGAACGAGAGAAACAAACACAGAAACATAAAATGACTGTAAGAGAAAATGGATTTGACTCACTGAAGAAAAGCTTCTTACGTAAGACAAGAAAACGAAACAAAAAAGAAAGAAAGAAAGAGAAGAAAACAAAAAGTGAGAAAATAGAAAAGGAAAAAGGAATCAGAAAAAAAAAAAAAAACTGATGGAGTGAGGAGAGGAAGGCAATTAGACATGCAGCTTTTGCAGTGAGTTATTCTTCTCAGTCATGATAGAAGGAGCTGTGAATATATTTCTCAGTTGATGAGTTATTAGATCTAGCGATTTTGCTAAGTCTGTCACAGTACTATTCTCTGTTTGACTACATTCTTTACATTTTACAAAAGTAAAAAAATTGCAAAGGCTACAGTTTCAATTTAATAAGGTTCTTGTTTTTTCATATTCAAGGTATAAAATTTCGTGTTTTCCAGTTTAAACCAGAGCTACAGTCTGGCTTAAATAAGATGATTTCCGACAGACTAAGAACTCAAAGATTTATGTGCTAGTTATTGACCTGGTGCTATTATAAGAATCAATCCTCTTTCTTTTCAGGTCGAAATAACTTCCAAATGTTTGGTTATCAGAGCTATACTATACCTTGTATTCACTTAAAATAACAGCTAATCAGGGGTGCCCATCCCCCCCAAGCTCAATGGCGCAAATTCCCCCCCAAAATTTTTCTCAACCCTTTTGTGCTATTTATTATTTTTTTTACTTTAACCCCTCTTTTTTATTTTATTTATTTTTTAAATGATATTTATTTATTTTTAAAATATTATTTATTTATTTATTTTAAATATTTTTTTTTAAATATTATTTTTGAAAAATATTATTTATTTATTTTTTTAAATAAGAACTATTATTTTTTATGTATTATTAATTTTTTAGTAGTACTAATTATGCGCAGAATAGTATAACTTTTTTCATCTTCCAGACATTCCAAGCACACACCCAAACACAAAATAAATAAATAAATAAATAAATAAAATAATAAAAGAAATAATTTAAATGAAAAATTAATTCATGAATAATTTTTATTAAAAAAATCAGAAAATAATTTAAATTAAAAAAATAAATAATAAATAATTGAAATAAATAAATAAATAAGTTTCGAAAAATCCCCCCCAAAAATTTTGATGGCGCAACTTGCGCCATAATCCCCCCCTGTGGGCACCCCTGCAGCTAATGAAGCAAATTATGTCTTCATTTTTAATATCATTTCAATGAATTACAAGAAAACAGTATAAAACCCGATTCTTTCTTACTTTCTGGTAAGAGTAATTAAGGTGTTCAAAAGTTGAACTTCATCTAGAGTTCAATTTGAGAAAAAAATCCCCAAAAATGAATTTTCCCTCGCAGTCTTGATGCGTTGACTATTTTGTATCACGGAGAAAAAGGAGATACTTACAATTAGGTGCTGAATCATATTGATGATCGCTTATATTCTAATAAATCAAAAGCTAAAGAATAACAAATAATACCAAACTTTTGTCATTTGAAGTATATTTGTAAAATTTACAAAGTTGACTTATGTAGCTAATTAAATAGATTTAATACTGCAAGATGATGAGTAAATGTTCCAGTTTCACGCATACAGCGTGTTTCTGTTTAACTTGCAAGTATTCTTAATTAGCAATCATTAATTTTAGTTACATACTAGCAAAAATATCGTCAAAATAAGAAGCAGAGTAATGATTTAAAGTTTGAAGGGAAAAAATATTTAACGGAGAAAATCGAAATCTACCCTTTTATATGACCCCAGATTCCATAAGAAAACATAGTTTTAATTAAGGAAACAGAGGGCTTGCCACATCGCTGTGTATCGTTCTGAATAGGGACATATAAGACAAGTCAATAACATAGACTTATCCTTATCATCCTTTAAGAAATTAAGTAGTTTTGGCAAGGGGTTGTAGTTTTCGATTTGAGTTTTATAAGGGAGAATGTTTTAGCATCAAACACTAATGAGGGTTTTGAAATTTTGTATTGAACATCTTTGCATTTTGAAAAATTTAAAAAACCATAACAACTCATCCACTGACTTACGATATCTTAATACAGTAACCCCTCGTTATATCGCGCTTTTCGGGGGACAAGAAAAAAGCGCGATATATCCGAAAGTGCGATATAACCGAGGTCATTGAAAATAGTTTTCTATCCAGCATGCATAAGTAAATTATACGTGCACATGCATAAATATTCATTTATTCGAACATTAGATTTTTTTTTTCAGTCAAAAGTAGCAAAAAAAGATAATTTACCGCAGTTGTTGTTACAATGTGCAGGTTTTAAAAAATACGTATATAGACAAAAAAAATTAACCTAATTGTTTTGGTGAAATAAGAATCCAAAGTCATTTGCCGGAATTTATCCCTCAACACTTGTCTCCCACTTGCAATTAAAGAGCGGAAATGAATCAACTGCATTGCAGTTATGTGATCAGAGTTTGATTGTTCGAATGTGTCGTACGCTTTCTCGAGCATGTCTTACAGCTTCTTTCATACTGGCAGTTGCATATGAGGGCACTTCATCTTCATCTTCACTGCAAGTATCAGTCCTGGGTTTTTCGTTCGTCACTTCTGCAATGATATCTGCATCAGAGAGTGTTTCGAAAGTAGGTTCATCATCATCAATATGAACCCATTGTTGAAGTTCATCTTCAGCAACTGATAAACCCAGTAACTTCGCTGGCTCTACTAACCCATCAACAGAATCATCTGTCTGTATAGATATTATCTCAAAAATTGTTTCGAACTAAAATTTTTTTTTAGGGGGAGAGGAAGACAAAAGAAAAGAGCAATATATCCAAATGAGCGATATAACGAGGCGCGATATAGCGAGGGGCTACTGTACTTTGTTCTAGCAGGCATATTAGGATAAAATTCAATAATATTTACTTTTCTCTTCTAATAAAAACACATTTTTAATACGTTTGCCGAAAATCATACAGTGGCGGATATAAGCATGCAGTGGCATGCAGTTGCGAGAGGTTCCCACGACAACAGGGACCGTAAATGGTATTCAAAAATGCAAGTGATTAATGTTTTATATAGTTCAGAGTAGGTGTAGGGGGGAATGCACAAAGGGGAATGCAAAAATACTTTGCTAGGGCTCCCATACATGTAAATTCACTACTGAGATCATGTGACTAATTTTATAAACAGTTTGTAATATTTTGGGAAGTTATATTTTCTTATTAGAACGCATTGGGCTACAATTTATGCATACGATTAGAAGTTTTATTAGAAGAAAATCAGTTTGAAATAGGTTGTATATTAACATACTAAAGTCTATTCAGTTTTCCTTATCAGCGTCGTTATTTATGAGGGACTTAATGACTTAGGTGGTTGAGAAAGCATATAAAGAACAATAAATTGAAAATGATCTTCAGGCACTAAAAGATAGAAAGAATAGTTGTTATTGGTACAGGTCAGTTAAAAGCCTTTTTAATTACTCCTTAGAAGTGTAATATACATTTCGCTTTGGTACATATCTGAACTCCAATATTAAATTTTTTGCCATTCAGAGTTGCTTTTGAGACAATAAGAACGTGTCAATTATAACTTTTTTTTCTATTATTATTGTATTTTATTTATTTGTTTTTTAAAGCCAACCAATACAAGGTCGTATAATTAGCAATTAAAGTACTATGCAACATATTTTTAGTGCGTATGAAGATAAATCATGCACACTAGAATTTGTTATTGTGATTTAAGTTCATGACTTATGCAAAACAAATACGTTTTTATTGGAAAAAGAATTATTTGTACTGCATCAATTTTTTGCGTCAAGAACATCACTACACTTTTATGTAGGATTCGTACCGATTTCGGCAGCGGCTGAAGCTTTGTCACACATTTTATACGCACATCATAATTTCTTCACAGTTTAATAAACAAAATAATTGGCAACCTCTGAAATGCAATCGTGATTTCATACCAGCCACTACAGTCATTGTTTCTGGCATATTTTCTGACAAGCACAGGGTACTGAGGGAACCCCCAAGCCAGGTTGCCCCTATCCTTCTCGTCCGTTGGTATGGTTTTACTCCATATTACAGACCGTTTTCCTCTTTCCTGTTCCAATTTTTGGTCATACTGTAAATCAACCAATCATCCCTTTCAAGCGCGGATACAAGGGGGGGGGGAGGCGATGGGGGCGATCGCCCACCCCCTTGAGCCGAAAGAAAAGAAAAGAGAAAAAGAAAAAAGGAAAAAAGAAAGAAAGAAACAAGCACTTACCAAAAATGTAAAAAAAAAAGTAATTTTCTACCTTTCTAGGAATGAGGGATTTATTATTATATTTCTTTTCTATTCCTGTGGAACTGAAATTTGGCACCATTTTCAAGAGAGCGCCGATAAATTAAAAGTCTCTACAGGCAGAAATGCAAATGATAAAAGGAGAAGGGGCTATCCTTCGCCTTCGAATGCATATGTTACGGCCAAAGCCCGAAGTCCGGCCACTTCGCGAATTGGCCGGCCATTTCGCGCATTGGCCGGGGCGTGTGGCCAAAGTCCGATGTACTGGAAATGAATTGCGTATATGCGACTTTGGCCGGCCACTTCGCGAAGTGGCCGGAACTCCCTGGCCAATGTGCGATGTGCTTGCTGTTCGATGCAGTTGCACTAACAAGTGCTAAACAAATTGCTGCAGATGTAAAAATAACAAACTCTTGTGCAATATTCGAAATGCCATAACATTTTTTTTTTTTTTTTTGTGTTCAAATGATGATAGTCATAATTTTCTGTAATAAACTAATTCAGTAGATAATGTGATTATTTTTTTGTTTGTTAGTTTGTTTTCTCCAAGGAAGAGGAAATTTTCATAAGAGACCATGAGTTTTTTGGTGTGAGATCTTCACACTACTACCCACCTTAGACTTTTTTCTGATGGACGATCCTAGGTGCCTAAGAGTGCGGATATCTCCCAAAAACTACTCTGTGGCAGTAGCGGCTTTTAGGGGGGTGGAGGGCTTCCAAAGGGATAAAAATAATTTTACTATATGTTTAATGTTCAATTGCTTTTTAATTTCTCCATAACATTCGTAAAAATTTTTGAACTATGTCTTTAAAAAAAGCTCATGTACAGCATATTTGAATAACATCACTTTGGTTTGCTATGGGAATAATATAGCAATCAGGGGTTAGACAGGGTAAAAGAATACTCAGGGTTTGCTTAATCAATGGTACATAATACAGGGTGTCCACTCCAATCGTGGACCAATAGCTAATTTCTAAACCGTTAGAGATAAGCATATAGTTTATTTAGGAAAAAATCTCCAAATTACGGAAGGAATTTTGGGTCTATTCAATGTTTTTCAAAAAATCAAATTTTGAAAGAGTTGCGAAATTTAAATTTTTATACAGCCCCCCAGTCCTATCAATCATACTTAGTAAAACATTCTTGACACTGTAACGTTTAAAACTAAAAAAAAATCACTCTTCTACCACAAAAATTGACCGAGTTATGACGTTTTGAAAAATCAAGATTTTCCATTGTTTCATGACGTCATCGAGAGATCGCTTAAGGGACCGTATGCGAAATCCTTCAAAATCTTGATTTTTCAAAACGTCATAACTCGGTCAATTTTTGTCGTAGAAGAGTGATTTTTTTTTAGTTTTAAACGTTACAGTGTCAAGAATATTTTGCTAAATATGATTGATAGGACTGGGGGGCTGTATAAAAATTTAAATTTCGCAACTCTTTCAAAATTTGATTTTTTGAAAAACATTGAATAGACCCAAAATTCCTTTCGTAATTTGGAGATTTTTTCCTAAATAAACTATATGCTTATCTCTAACGGTTTAGAAATTAGCTATTGGTCCACGATTGGAGTGGACACCCTGTATATATCACGATCCCTTCATTCATTCATCTGCGATGGAAAAAAGTGACGATTTCGTTTTGATAATTTTTTGTTTTAAATCATATTAACAGTTGTTTCTAAATAATACCGTGCATCATTTACTAATTAGGTTAAATAATATTGTATAATTTGACATAATTTTTAATAGTGTTTCCCAACCTTTTTGAGCTCATCGCCCCCTTCAAGACGCTGACTGACACTTATCGCCTCCCCCCCCCCTTCCTCTAAAAAACAATAAGTTGACCCAAGTGAACATCGATATTATTAAAAATATAAAAACCTAACTTTAAGTTGAAGTAAAATGTACTCAATAAAGCAATTTTTACCAATCACTTTTAAACTAAAAATATTAATAAAGAAATAAAAATACCTTTATTCTTTTTTCCTTTCACAAAGTGAGCTGATATATAACTGAAGCATTTGAAGGGAAACATCCAAAATTTTCGACGTACTTTTCAAAAAATAGAAGTACATTTTTCAAGAAATATTTTCTTTTCTACACTAGACTCAGGGGGAACTAAAATCGTTGAAACTAAAAATTTGAATTAAAACAAATTGACAACTTGAAAATTTATAAAATTAGCAACAAATGACAAAATACTTCCTAAGGTTCATTCTAGGTGCAAGGAGGAAGCTCTTAAACTTTAATTTTAAGTTCAATTGGTTTTATTCGAATTCAAAAAGCGCAAACAATGTATTAAACGTTTTTAATTAATTTCTTCGTTAATTAATGTCATCCGAAGACGCCACCTAGCTCAAGACACCCCGATCAACTCTGAACAACCGGTTTCGTACATGTTTACAATTTTGGTTTTCGCTAGTTTTATTTCTACTTTTTTTTCTCTTCTAAATACCCATTGCCCTTTAAGAATTTACCGCCCCTTTGAGGAGTCCAATCGCCCTTCAGGAGCAATCTCCCCCATGCTGGGAACCACTGGTTTAATAGTTGATCGGCTTAAAATATTAAAATATTTTTTTTCACCCACCCCCCTTTTTTTAATTTATAGGAACTTTGTGAGATTTTTTTTATAAAAAATGTAGGGGGGAAGCACTTTTACTTTTTTGGGCCCCCCATAAAAACTATTTCTGTATCCGTCCCTGCTCTGTGGCAGATATAATGGGATTATCATTAGCGTTATGGTAAACAAGCACAAAATGTGACATGTGAAAAAGGTCATGACACACAAAATGTGTCACTACCTTTTTTTCTAACTTTGGCCGATCGCCTCTAGCCAGTTCGCGAACTGGCTGGCCAAAGCCCGAAATCAAGGAAATATCGGACTTTGGCCGGTCATTTTGAGGCGATATTGGCCATTTCGCGAACTGGCCGACTTCGGGCTTTGGCCGTAACACATACATTCCGAGTCGCCGATTTCTTGACGCCCGTCATCATATGAAGGGACGCCGTCTATATGACGTAACGAAAATAAGCACGATTTCAAGTGGTCTTAGTCTCCTTTTGGAGTCAGTAGAACTGAGCAACGTTCCTAATTCGGTTATTACACTTTCTTGTTTATGCGATTTTATGGAGAGGTGGCTTTCAACAAGGAAAATGTTGCAAATCAAATATATCATTTGGACCTGAGCCACTTTTATCAACTGAATCACCGTTAATATCCATTGAATCGCCTTCAAATACAGAGAAGACTAAAGGTAAGTTCCGTTTAGTGTAATGTATGCAGGGGCTTCCCAATCTTGAACTATTCAAAGAGGAAAATTTCTGAATTTGCTGATTGAAATTCCCAGTCACCTGCATACTAGGACAAGATTTTCTAATGAAATACTTGACTACTGTGTAGAAATTTGTTTACTCATCAGCCAAAATTTGCCAAAAAAGGATGTCGCAATGACTTCAATTCCGGGCACCCCTGAATGTATGCCAATACAATTGTAATACTACGTATTTTAACTACCGTAACTATGCTGAAAACCTATGTAAGCAAGTGATGATGTGTTTATTTTTTTCTCTTCCCTCGTTCTTTATCTCTGCAGATTAATGTCAAGGATTCGTCGGTCCATATTTTTTTAAATATTTTAATTGATCTTAATTTGCAAAAGGCATAACATTTAAAAGGTTTTGTTTGATTACTTTATTCTCACATTTCTGCAGTCTCAATACCCATATAAGGCCTCGTAATGCAGAATTTTGTATCTGCTTTTGTAAAAATTTCCCGGGGGAGAACCCCCCGACCCCCTAAAATTAGGGATATTCTACCCTCCTTCATTTAAAAGAGTTAAATGCATCCCCTACAAAGGTCATTCTTCTAAAAATATTAAAAAAAAACACAGAAAGCAATAGCAGTGGAAGAAAAAAGCAAACATAGGTGGGAGGGATCAGCAAAAAGAAAAAGACCCATCAACACGCACACATACGCATGTTTGTGTTTTTATGCTTCTTTTTTTTGGGGGGGGGGTATATGTGCCATTTTTAGGGGGTTATATATATATATATGTATATATATGAAGGTAAAAAAATCAATTGCCCCCCCCCCCTTGAAAAGTTTCTGGATCCGCCCTTGATCCCTTTGGAGCAAAGTAATTTTTAATGGTGTAAAAACACGTTGGCCAGTGAGTAAGCAAGAGTCGATTAAATTGTGTAAAAGCAATGATACAAGTAGACAAACGGTCAGCGATTTTATCGTTGTACTACGTGCAGTGCATAAAGATTACTCTTTAATACACATGTACTGAGTAAACGCATCAAAATGTGTAATTATTTTCGAACTAAAAAAAAAAAGAGACTTTAGAAATGTGATAACATTTCTAACAAAAGTGTTGGACTACAGCTCTGTTACTATACGTTTCAGGCTAACAACCGAAAAAGTTAACTTTCTGATTGGAATTTTTTGGAAATGCAGACCAAATCCAGTTTAAAGAGATAGTTTTTGATGACCTTTCAAGGCGACTTTCAAAGTTATTAACAAGTTTCCTAATCAGTATTTTTAAAATTTAGATTTTTTAAGTTCAGTGCAAAAAAAAAACTATTTTTAATGACCATATAGTTGATGTACGAGATCATTAAAAGAAATTTACGTGTCGGTATTTTCATTCATAAATGCAGATTTAGGGTTGAAAAATTGAAATAAAATTGTTTAGTCTGAGGTCATAAAAGAAAGTTCACTAATTAGTATTTTCCGGAAAAGTAAACAAAAAATTTAGTTCAAAGTAATAATTTTTAATGAAATCAACGCCTATGTTCTAGACAACCTAACAATCGGGCTTAATTCGCATAGGAGCTCACAGGAGGTCAGCTCCTGCAGCTATTTTTTGTGACTTTATGCGTAGTAGGCGGAATTCCAGCTATTTACGTATAAAAATGATTTTCGCACAGGCCTTCATACTTCTTTTGTTAAAAATTAAGCACGGACTAAGACTATCGGAGAATCAAAACAAAATGGTTTAGAAACGTCTCAGCTGCGAATTTTATGTCTTCCGCGTGTATTGTAATTCAAACTTGAGAAGAGGGAAAATGAGTGAATAAAGAGGCTAATCCTCTTATAAATCACACAAAAGATGATGCAAGTACAAAAAGTTGGACGAATGCTCAAAATGGCGCATAAACAACTCGAGGGCGGCAAGAACAATGATCCATCGACAGATCCATCCATCCGAAAATCATCCAAGTGGCCTTGTTCTCTCTCAACAAACCGCATACGCAGGGGGGGGGGGGGGGGAGAAGTGCTGTACGTGCCCAGCTGACTCTAGGTCTAAATTATAGATATTAAGGAAAGTATTAAGGAAAGGAAGTAGTCCTTTACTCCTCCACCCTTCACCCAATGGAAGTTACTCATGGGATTGGGTTCCACAATGAGACAAGTCCACTGAAGCTTGCTGTCTTGACTTTCGCCCAAAAGAAAGGTGTCCGATGAAGAAGGTTTCAGTTTTTTTTTCTTTCACTGTTTTCCCCCACCGTATTCGATGGTGTTCGACTTAATTTCGTAGGAAAACATTTTAAAAACAGCGTCCTTTTTGTTCTTACTGGTTGTTCGGAAAGTACCTGGTTTTGCCTTCTATGTTTGGTGAAAATGAAAGGTAATTTTCCGAGAGTTTTTGAATATGTTATTAAATGCTATGCTTTCCCTTTTTGTCAAATTACGCTTTATTTGGCAGTAGTATGGCTTCCGGCTGAAGTAAATAATTAAAAAAAAATAATAATAACCAATAAAAGCTTCAGATATTTGCGAGAAAAAACCAGTCCAATACATTTTTACTTTGCACATTTGAAGCAAAAACTGAAAACTTATCTAGAGACCGAAACAAGTAGTAATCCGTAGGTTTCAGATCTGAAGAATATGGTTCCTGTAAAGTAACTCCTATCCAAGCTGTAAAAGCCCCAACACCGAATGCGTTCTAGCTAAACGCTAGGGCACGCCTATGTAGCAAGAACCAAGTGAAATGTTGCAATCACATCAGCATATGC
>JAXGGA010013372.1:0-35487 GCA_038373865.1 Uloborus plumipes | reverse complement strand
AAAAAATGTTGTTTTTACAGTATAATACAGCTAATTTTATAATAACAAACTGTAAAGATTGCAAATTTTACAGTAATAAATTGTAATATTGCTAATTTTACTCAAATAAACTGTAAAATTGCTAATTTCACAGTTTAAAACTGGAATCTGCTGCCAGTATTATACCGTTGTTTTTACAGAATAATACAGCTAATTTTGTGGTAATAAACTGTAAAATTGCTGCTTTACAGTTAAAAACTATAAAGTTGTTAATTTTACAATTTATTATTGTGCAGTTTACAGTTTTTAACTGGAACTTTTCTGCTTGTATTATAGTGTAAAAACAGCATGTTTTTTTTATAGTGTAGTATTCCAACTCAAATCTGCTCCAATATAGCACTTCCATTTTTTACTGAACTCACCAAAAAGAGGCAAACATTGATAAAGTCGAACAAGGTCATAGCTCAAGTTACCAGAAGAGTACTATACTGTATCACTATTCAACTATTCGATTTTTTTCTTCATATTAATTACATCTGACCTGCTACTAGCCTGATCAAGAATCAAATTGTTACGAGACAATAAAAATATACTTCTCAACAATGCAATACAAAAAAAAAATGTGCTTCTAAGCTAAAACTATGAACAAGAAAAGAATGTTGATAAAAAGCTGTACCGTTATTTATGTTCAAAAAATTAGCTTTATTTCGTTCAAGAAATGCTTTATTTTAACCTTATAGAACTATTCCTTTTCCAGCAATTACTGTCCAATAATAATAAACTAGAGTATTACTCTAAGAAAAAAAGAATAATAAATGCGCTTAATGTGAAATATTTGACAGTGATACAATAATATTGTATGAATATGTAATGAACGTATTTTCTAGAACTTCATATGTTATACAAGTGGAAATGATAATGGTGGTATCAAATAAATAAAATAGGGTTACCTTCCGAAAATTTTCAAACGATTTTTCTTTTTGAGTATCTAAAAATATATCTTCTGCACTAGCCGCAAAATAACAATTAAAATCATTCAGCTATTTCATTTTAATCAATGCCGATCATTTTACGCTTCTATTTTAAGCTAGAGCTAAATAATGAGTAAAAGCAGCATTTAAAATATGCTTAAAACTCTACGCATATTCGGTTCTATTTTTATGGGTATTGTTGCGTTTTCCGAATGCATTTTAAGAAATAAACGATTTCTGGTTACGATGATGTTTCTCCGGAGATATAATTATAAACAATGTCGAAGCGAATTTTGCGTATCAAACCAATTGATTGTCAAAATGACTGCAAACTTTCTGAACCAATTAAAGATAAGAAACGATTAAAACTGAAATAATTGGTACAAGTTATCATCCAATATCCGAAAATAATTTCCGACTTTAATTTTATCTCACATTGTAAATGATCTAGCGTACAAAGTTAGAATAAATTCATTTATGAATAACGTATTATTAGTTACATTTAAGTATTTAGTCTACTCACTGAACATTTAGTATTAATTGTTTAAATCGCTATCATCCAGTCTGAAAGAACAAAGATAACATTTTTAAATGACTCATTATTAATAAAAGTTAATTTATGTCCAATCATTTATGTAGTTTTGAATGTAATTTTGCCAATTTTTTGTAAAACTGAATAAATAGAGTAAATCTCATTCCTTAAACTGAACTTTAAGTTTAAATCACTTAAAATAGAGAAACACAAATTAGTGCTGATAAAGTTACTCTTGTACGAGCAATACGTAATATGGACATGTGTGGGCACATGATTTTATTTGTATGAATACAATCGAAACACGATTTGCTTAGATGAACTACACTGCAAAAAATGAATGTTGTTTTTACAGTATAATACAGCTAATTTTATAGCAATAAACTGTAAAAATTGCTAATTTTACAGTAACAAACTAAAATTTCTACTTTTACAGTATTAAACTGTAAAGTTCCTAATTGTACAGTGATAAACTGTAAAATAGCTTATTTTACAATTTATTACCGTGCATTTTACAGTTTTAAACTGGAACCTCTGCTGCCAGTATTATATACAGTACGGTGCAATAAACTGTGAAATTGCTGAATGTACAGTAAGAAACTGTGAAATGGCTAGTTTTACAGTTTATTACTGTGCGTTTTACAGTTTTAAATTGGGACCTCGGTTGCCAGTATTATACTGTAAAAACAACAGTTCATCTTTTGCAGTGTACATTTCAGATCCCTGCCCCTTTTGTTGAGTAGTGTATCGTTCTTCGGATCAGACAAATTGCGATTCAGTCGAACTGATTTTAGAGGTCTCTTGGAGTTTGTTTTAACGAGATTCTACTGTATTAGTTACGAAGATGATGAAATTGAGAAATGACTGTGATGAGATCCTGTCTCAGTTTTGGGCAAAAATTCAGCAAAAATCAGTAAAAGCTTATCAGAAGAAATGCCTTCAGAGTTTTGTAAATTTATGTGTATAATGTTTCCAAGTAAGGCGAGACGGGAAACTTGGCAAGAAATTGCAGATAACAAAACGAAATTCTTATAATAATGAAGCTAAATTTTAACCTGTTAAAGACCATATGTGGTCCTAAAGGTGTTCAACGTTTTACAGACCATTAAACTTAGGGATCGTATTTTCCGCCATGTTTTACAGACATCAGAATCTCAATATTATTATTGAAAATTATTATTGCTTGAAAAATGCATTAGTTTTAGTTCAAAAATATAACAAATGAAATACATAGATTGACAATATAGCCTTTACATCATCACTTTTACTAGTATTTACATTTCAAACGAAGATTAAATGCAAAAAAAATGCCATTTATTATCAAAATATTTCTGAGTTGAATAATCAGTTACCCAAATTTCAAAAAACTGTGTTGTAGTATTTTATATCTGTTAGCGAACATTACGTTCTTGTCCCTGCAGAACTCGAAGAAGGGAAAAAAATAAGTTTGTCCCCGTTGGTCTGGTTGTGGTTAGTTTAGGAACAAAATAAATTTTAACATTTTTATTTTGATTCACTAATGCAATTTTATTCAAGTCCAGTTTACGTAAAATTCTGCAAGTATCAGTTTTATGCAAAATTTTGTAGCTAAAGCTACATATAAAACTTACATGGACTTGCGCGTAATGGATGTCTTTTTTTTTTTTTTTTTTTTTTTTTTTTTTTTTTTTTTTTTTTTTTTTTTTTTTTTTTTTTTGCTGAGCCCTGCGTTACGGTTGTCTGATGATGCCTGCCCGTGTGAATTTGTACATCTTCGTTGCGGCGTTTTTAACCTCTCTGCGGTTGGGCAGTCCCAAGAATACATATTAAATGGACAAGATATCTCGTCATAAACTGCAAGGTGGTTTTAAATTGTCATGACGACCATCAAGAAGACAAAGTTTAAATGGAATTCAGCTGGTTTTCGATGTCCATTAGAGACAATGGATTTTCTACAACAACTTCCAGTATTATAAGTATTTTCTATTTTCTGTTTTTTATGGATGCATAAATTTGTGCTTTCGAGTTTGTATCAAAATAAACTCTAGAGTTTTGTTCATTGTTGAACTTTGTCTGTCTTAGTCAACTCTCAAATTACTCCATGAAATGCACATACCAAGATCCAGTTTCAAGTTAGATTTTTTATTTTTTTATGCTAATAATATCTAATGAAGATGCCGGCCACCTTGTCCAGTGGTTAGAACAGTCTGCCACGGACGGTGTGGTCCCGGGTTCGAGTCCCGGCTTGGGCATAGATGTGCTTTCTTTCTCCTGTCCTTGTCCTTTCTTTGTGTAAATGTGTTGTTGTGAAAGGTTGCTTACCCTATAAACAGGTGCCTATGGCATACGTGTGCTGTGGAAGCCGGACTTTACACCAAATTGCGGTACAGTTGGAAAAATGAAGCAGTGCACCCCAAATTGCCAGCCTAGCTGGCATACGACAAAAAAAAATCTAATGAAGATCATACTGACTCATAATGGATGCTATTCATTCCATTTACACAAAATGTACTGAGTCAATTTTCACAAAACTTGAGAATCAAGTTATTTACACCACAATTTAATAGTTAAATGGTTGTGCAAATGGTTGATTGCATCAACAATCAGTCTAAATCTTATAGCTCTTTCAGGGTTAAATATTTAGACAATATTAAAATTCTTTCAATCCGAAAGTTTTAACTAAACAGTCTAAAACATTGAAAAAATATATAAAGACGAACATAGTAAGAGTTTCGAAAGCAAAGGTATTTTCGCCATTACTCTAAAAACCAAAAAATCTAAATAAATCGTAGTTAAAACAAAATAAATATAAATGCAGTTTTTCTTTTACGCAAAAGCAAAAAAATTTATACACAGAAACATTTCAAAACCAATCAACATAACTTATGCAAATAAACGAAAAGACAAAGCTGACTTTAATCTTTCTTGATTTCTGCGCAATGGAAACTCTCAAAAGTTACTAAGACAATTTTACTCATAATAAACTCTGACAAATACACACAAGAGAAATAAATGATCTGAGCTTTCACGTCTTTAATGCAGGATCTTCTGTACCCTTTGTAATTTCCCGTTGAGAATTAAATATTTCTCTTCTGCCTAGTAAATATCCATCCATAATAACAATATTAGCCATTTTCATTTCGTTTATAGTAATAGTTTCTATTTTTCTACAGTAAGAGTTAATTTCCTCTTAAATCTTACCAGGATTAACATTTCATTTTCTTGCGTCATTAGTCAAACATCTCATTTTTTTTTTCCAGAAGTGTTGAGTTGTAACCTTCCTTTCCTCATGGGAACTTGGCGGTGTTCTGTAGATGAACTGTCTGAAATCTTTTCTATAATTAACGAGAATTAACGGGCTAATATTCTTGGAAATAATTTTACCTGGTATGAAAAGGATTTTTGGAACAACTTTTAGTTAGCTTTGTAATGTAATTATGAGAAAGTTATGGTAATTATGATACGTGCGCTTCGTGAAGAATGTGTGGGCTTTAATGACAATTTAAAGGTCAATACGCCGAAGTAAAATGCACTTTTAGTTATGCGATGTTGAAGTAACTGAATTTTTGACTTGGAAACTTTTCCGAAAGCAAAAACATGCAAAGAAATTTACAACAAAAACGCCTTATAAATTATTAGAAGGATGATACCATTTTCATGCAAAATTGCCTACTCAAATCGTGCAACTAAAACTTATTTAATCACCATTGTAAATAATAACGATACTGCAGTTAGAATATAGATGCACTTAAGATAGTTATTCGTATTAATTATACCATTGGGGTACCCGAGTAATATAATTAACAATAACAACAGAGAAGCTATAAATAAAATATTTAAGTGAAATAAATAAATCTAATAATTCATTATAAAAGGTTTAATGATGTCTTTTTTAAAAAATTGAAAGTGTTCAGAATTTAGTCCACTAGTGTAAAAACTAGCGGATAGGCTTCCAAGATCCCTATTTTAACCACAACGTTTCGAAAATTGGACTGAAATGTAATTAAGATTCGCTAAATACCTTGAATCGTATAATTCAGTTATACACTTTTGTTATGCTGTTGTCAATTTCCTTAAAGACTCCCATTTGCGCAATCTGCTTGCCCGTACGTTTAATCATAATGGTTTGAAATTATGAAACTCAATTTCTGTACATCAGATAGGTAGTTTAAAGAGATCAAATCACTGATATATTTTAAAGAGACGTTTTACACAAAATATAACCCTGCAACTCACATTTGAGGGGCTCCGTTAACCCTTCCCCCTGCACCTTTGAATTTAATGCTGTGCAGTGGACGCCAGTTTAATGAATCAGTGGTTAATTGAATCAGCCGTTTTATTTAATCAGCCGCTTTACTGAATAAAAACCGTTTAGAACAGTGGTTCTCAAAGGGGGCGGTGGGAATATGCTGAGGGGCGGTGAACATGTTTTGGGCAGTAGGGGGCGGTGGGAAAAATTGGAGGTCAGAGGACAATAAATGTATTAGAATTTATTTTAATTTTAAAAATCAAAAGTAAATTTTGCATGAAATCAAGAATCGAACTTGAATTATTTGTGCCTACGATAAAATTTACTTCTACGATCTGGAATCTTTAAACTTGTTTCCTTTCGTTTTTCGAAGGTGACTGTTTTTCTATTAAAATAGTTTAGCTTTTTTGCTTTTCTATTTTCATTTGCTCTCGCTCTCTCTCTCTTGTAGCGATTTGACTTTTTAGTGATCTTTTGCGTGCGACAGTCTTGAGAGAGAATGTTTATGCTTGACTACGGAGAGATAGCTGATGACATTGAAACGGAAACGGACCTCTTTCATTTTGAAATAGGAAGAATCAGTGTCAAAAGTTATTTTTTACTTTCTCGCGCATTAAAATTTTTACCTCCTGCGTGATCTCTCTGATGCTACCTATTACAAAATAAAGCGGTCCGTTTCCACTTCAAAGTCACCCGCCATCTCTCCGCGATCCAGCTTTACCTAATGAAGAACCATTACAATAAACGCCAGTTACAATTGGGGTTGCATAGTTTTATCAAAAAGAGCTAATTTAGATCATCTTGATCACACAGAGCTAGATAAAATTCAAAAGCATTAGCCACACCATCGTTTGGTTATTTTTTAGCCCCGAACTGTTGATTGATTCTTTTTACCTTAGCAATGTAATTTCTAATAGCTGTAAAAAAGTTTTAATGACGCATATTTTTTTAGTAATTATCATACATTTAGAAATACCGTCCTGTATCTGCAGGGGAAAATGGTCAAATTAAGTTCTCAAGTTTCAGTAGCCTATTTTGATTGTTGCTAAACGAAACTGGTTTTCAGACTGAACAATTTCCCGTTTAGGATACCAGATTTCAATGTCTATTGCTGAAATTTAATGGGGGATTCAAAATACTGCGTAAAAGATTCGCAATTGCATTCGAGTATCTCCCATAAATAGCATTTTATGCAGAACATTAAATGTCCTCGATTTTGTTTTTTTACTTTTTCAATTTTTTCGCCATGTTCTCATGAGTTAGCTTAGTACCTATGAGAAAGTAAGTTCACCCTAAAGATATCCAAAATGTCTTTAAGTACCGGGGCATTCGTGCAATTTGGCTATTTTCCTCGGTTTGGTTATGCTCCTAAATTTTTACCTGTCAATCGTATTTGCAATGAATGCTTAGAGTGCCGGCTCAGTTTGACTATTTTGTTTCTCTTTTAGCTTTGGCTTTTGCTCCCTTCATTAGTTTATTTTCATGGTTTATTTTTAGGGAAATCTCATTCGATGATGCTCACGTTTTTGCCAACATCTTCAGTCTTTGCAAGGACTTCTCTGATCGTTTTAAGGATATTTTTGTCTCTGAACGTTCCTCAATCGGTTATGAACCCTTTTGAAAATATTGAGACAGCAGATGTTTAGTATCAGAAAGAATTGGTGGAATTTTCAATAACTGAAACTTGAAAAGCTGGTTTCTAGAATGTTAACAATCTTACAGGGTTTTGGCTGCAAGGAGACATTAGTAGCCATTATCCTGGACTGTGAGCTATAACCAAAATTTTTTTTATCATCTTCCTCTTTTCCTACCTCGTCGAATGAGGATTCAGTGTTGTCAACGACCTAGTTACAAAACAGAGAAATCGACTCCAAATTGTTCCAAGATGAGACTTGCGCCTTCACCTTGCAAAAAATATTAAACCGGCCGTAACGAAACTTTCTTTAAACCACCAAGAACAATTATCTCACTAACATATATTTATGAATGTTCCTTTCATATTTTGAAGGCGAAAAAAATGCTTTGCTTGTTTTTTTTTTTCATTATATCTGATTGTTTCCTTCATCTTTTGAGTAAAAATTTTGTTTTGATTGTTTATTTCTGTTTTATTTCATTTAATTTTATTATTATTCTTTTTAAAATAAAATATTTTTAATCCTAGATTTGTTTCTTATTTCTACATTCGTCATTTTAATTCTAATAATGACTAATGCGGAAAATATATCTTGTTTAACCGTCTTGTAAAATTCTGGAATTAAATTATCTCCATATATTATTTCTCTAAGCCGAATCCTATACCCGGTCGAAACTCGCTCATTTCTTTATCGAATTGCAAGAAAATTTATGATTTTGAAGCTTATCCCACGGGCTATTGACGAAAATTAGACCCACCCTCTAAAAAGTGTCGGTTCGTTTTTTACTCGAACTTCAATTTTTGGGCACAAAATTGACTCTATCTAGCGAAATAATTGTCGTATGGTCTCCATTTTAATTTCATTCGAAAGATTAAAAAAAATGCGTTCTTTAGAACGTTTCTCCGCTAGCGCCGCGTAACGAGAATCTCGAAAATCCACGTTTAAGCGACTTATAAGCGATTGAAGTTTGAAAAAGTTAAATTTTTTGCTCAACTGTTAAAATTGTTGTTCAAATCAATTTTAAATGCGACATTTCAAGCCAAGGCTTAGCTCGGTAAACCTTAATTGTAACTTTTATTGTTTCAAAATACTATTGTAGTTTTGCGATAACGTTAGTATTTAGTTTAGTAGTAGCCTTGGGTATTTGATTTTAATATAGGGTATCACTTTTGTAGTAGTTGTAAAAGTGAACGCGTCTTTGATCTCTTTGAAAAGTTGTCAGAACGACGGCAGTAGATGGCGATGTTGTGCAAACGTACAAGATTTTACAATGCCAAGGAAGAGGGTACCAACAGGCAGGAAGGTGTCTACTACCTAGACAATATTAGACAATTCAACAATGCTTTGGCCTTCGCTTCAGTCAAAGTGGACTCAGTTAACATTCCTGGCAGAGGTCCATATTGTTTTAAACTACATGGTCAAGTGTACCATATGATCGGGAACTTGCAACCTCCGGCAGGTACTACACCAACTTACGCTGGACTTTTCTTTATAGATTTCGACACTGCGCTGCAACTTCGGGCAGATAATGAAGCCAATAAAAATTGTCGTATTAAATTTTAAGTTTAGAGTTTTTTTTTTTTTTTTTTTTTTTTTTTTTCGGAATTCCGCACGGGTCACCTAGTTTTAATTTTAAACCTCTTTTCGCACACCCCCTCACCTTTAATATAAAGGGGGGCGTTGGAAAAAGTTTCACTTGTAAAAGGGGCGTTATCCGTGAAAAGGTTGAGAACCACTGGTTTAGAACAAACGTGGTTCATCTTAGAGGCAGCCACTGTATTGCGCTTCTATTAGATGATAGTTTATATAAAACAGGCACGTAAGCTACCATATTTTAGGATTATTAAAGGTGCTCACCCCCCCCCCCCCATCCAAAGAATAAAGTTTGGTTATGATAATGCTACATTAAATTCGGGAATTCCAATTTTAGAAGTTAAAGTGTGTGCTGCTGGATCATCTCTCTCTCTCTCTCTCTCTTTTCTTTCATTAGCGAATATTTGTTGTTCCAGGTTTTTGCTATTTGTCAATGAATAACTGCCCAAAATATATCATTCAATTGTAAGCGATTTATGCATAAAAGAGTTTCATGTCTTTTAAATAATTCCATATTGCTTGAGCTTGAATATAGTAGGAAAATTCCACGGTGAAAGACGCATCAGTTTTTCCCAAAACAGATAATAAATAAAGATTAGAAATATATTGAATTTGTGTTACATAAGATTATAAAGGACATGGTATTTACTACTATAAGATGCAGTTAAACTTTGAAGATTTCAACAAAAAAAATATTTAAATAACATTATTTTCTCCGTAACGGACGTATCTCGTCAGATACGTCCGTTACGGAGCCAAGAAACATCATACACTGTAAAAAATGAATGCTGTTTTTTACAGTATAAAATTGCTAATTTTACACTAATAAACTGTAAAATTACTACTTTTTCAATACTAAACTGTAAAATTGCTAACTTTACAGTTTATTACAGTGCATTTTGCAGTTTTAAACTGGAACTTCTTTGGCCAGTATTATACTGTTGTTTTTACAGTATAATACAGCTCAATTTTACGGCAATGAACTGCAAAATTTCTAACTTTACAGTAAGAAACGAAAATTGCTAGTTTTACAGTTTATTACCGTGCATTTTGCAGTTTTAAATTGGAGCCTGGGCTGCCAGTATTATACTGCAAAAACAACAGTTCATTTTTTGCAATGTATAGATCCTGCTTCCGAAAATCTTCAAATTTAACCGATATCACAAAGTAATAAAGACCACGTTCTTCATAAAATTCGTGACATAAAACAAGAATATAACCAGTTTTTTTAAGCAGTTTTGTGCAGCAACTAATGTTTTTACTAGCTGCGTAGCCCGGCGTTGCACGGGCTGTAATGTAGTGAAGGCAGTTTGAGAAAACTACTCGCCACCAAGGCGGCTCGCCTTTAAAGAAATGAGGAAAGTTTAAACAGTTTACTCGCCGTCAAGGCGGCTCGCCTTTACAGTAGCGAGGAAAGTTTCAATTCACTACTCGCCGCCAAGGCGGCTCGCCTTTAAAGTACCAAGGAAAAGTTTAATAAACTACTCCCCGCTAAAGCGGCTCGCTAAAAAGCTTTCCTGCATCAAAGAATCAATCGAATTATTTGCACATGCTTCCTCAAAAATAAAGACGATGTCAAGTAGCGCATACTTAGCACTCTCCCTAAATTACAAATAAAATTCCTTTCCAAAAACAATTATTTCCAAACCGCTTTCTTCCGGTAAAATTAATTGCAAAATTCTAAATGAAAAAGTTCTTTTAATATTTGGATCGAAGCCAGAAAAAGTCTCTTCTAAAAACAGCAATTGCAATTTTATTTAAAAACACATTTTCAAAATGGTACCTGAGAAAAAATATGTCATTAATAATTAGAATAAAAACAATTGTTAGAACTTTGTTATAACACGTATTCAAAATGACAATGAAAAAAATAACACTCTTTCATTTTAAAAAGTTCAACTTAATTAACGTTTTAATTCAAAATCGCAACGGAAAGAAATAAATATCTTGGAATTTTAAATAGTTCAATAATTTAATTAACGTTTTAATTCAAGATGGCAACGGTAAGAAAAAATGTCTTGGAAGTTTAATCATTAATTAGGCTTAATCGCTTTAAATTTGACTACTTATGGATCGCAGCCAGAAAAAGTCCCTTCTAAAAACAGCAATTGCAATTTTATTTAAAAACACATTTTCAAAATGGTACCTGAGAAAAAATATGTCATTAATAATTAGAATAAAAACAATTGTTAGAACTTTGTTATAACACGTATTTAAAATGACAATGGAAAAAAATAACACTCTTTCATTTTAAAAAGTTCAATTTAATTAACGTTTTAATTTAGGGCCGAATTCAAGTGAAACACCATTGCAGTCGCTTCGTGGCGATCGCATATTGCAACCGCTACTGTAAGTCGAATTCAAGTGAATTCGTTTCACTTGAATCCAAATTTTGGAATTTGCGATTGCATTGCTGAGTTGCGATCGTCCGTGTTTTACTTGAATTCCTGCCTTAAAATCGCAACGGAAAGAAATAAATATCTTGGAATTTTAAATAGTTCAATAATTTAATTAACGTTTTAATTCAAAATGGCAACGGTAAGAAAAAATGTCTTGGAAGTTTAATCATTTATTAGGCTTAATCGCTTTAAATTTGAATACTTATTAATTGATATCTTCGCTAATTAAAATCGTATAATCATATAGATTGAAACTTAATGAAGCCTGAAAATTTTCCTATCTATCGGTACCTGGTTCGACTTTCAGTTCATTCGCGTTCAGGAGAAATAAGCGTGACATAGATAGATAGAAAGATACTCAGTTTTTAATATAAGTAGATTATCAAAATGGAATTAGCGATAGCTTGAGTTCTTTTTTTTTTTTTTACCCTATTACTAGAAACCACATGACAGGCACGCTACGCACTTTTGAAAAGCGAAAGTAGTACCATACTCGCTTCGGTGAAATTACAAGCTCGATGATTATGGCTTACCAAAACCTTAAATAAATCAATCAGTGGCGGTCACACAGCTGTTGCCGCTCTTTCAATATGAGTAGGAAATTTCGTAAGCCAATCAGGAGAGAAGATATTGCTTACTGGCTTGTAGTATCAACAAATTAGAATTAGTTTCATGTGATTAGTAATAATTACAATCGTGCTTCTTTTAAACATAATATTTAAAAGCAAGTACTTCATCGTTGTTTTCTTTTATTTTTTATATAATTTTTTTTATAGAACATCCTGCAATGAATGTATCGCAGCAAATTTTTTGTCAGATTATTCATGTGTTTTTTCGCCAACATGTTCTGTAAATTTCTTATCATTTAAAAAAAAATAGCTGTTACCGATTGCACAAAAATTAAAACAATTTTTATTAATAATAAGTCTTTCTTTTCAAGGTATAGCTTTTGAACATAAGTTGCATTTAATTCGTTCTTGAATAAAAAAAAAGTACTTTTGAAGAACTAAAAAGATTTGTCAACGTATTTGTAAATTAATAAAGATACCTAAGTAAAAAAGATACCTAAGAAATCTCAAAAAAGCTTCTGTTCATGATGCAAAAACCGTTAATAAGCGCAAAGTGTACATAAAGTCGCGCATAGATTTTAAAAAAATATTTGTAAAAAACTGTTCAAGATTTAAACATAATCATTATTTTTATTTTGATCTTTATTTCAAAAAAAAAAAAAAAATCACAACTTAAATTTACTTCTACGTTCGCCTCCTCGTAGTCGTAGTTTTGAAAAGACATTTTAATGCATAGCACAAAAAACAGCCAGAATTCATCTGGGGGGAGGGAGCAGAATACTCCCTATAGGGATATAAACCATTAAATTAGAGCCTTATAATTTGTGTTGAAACCAAAGGTTCTGAGGGAATGACTCTCCAAATTCTTCTTGTAGCACTCTTGAAAGTGTTTTTTCATAGATGCCATTCTCAGTTTTAGCATGCATAAAAAGTGAATTAATTTCAACTATGTACATAAAAATTTAGTACAAAAATAATTTCATGCCAAAATTATATACAGGGTGTCCACTCCTATCGTGGACCAATAGCTAATTTCTAAACCGTTAGAGATACGCATATAGTTCATTTAGGAAAAAATCTCCAAATTACGAAAGGAATTTTAGGTCTATTCAATGTTTTTCAAAAAATCAAATTTTGAAAGAGTTATGAAATTTAAATTTTTATACAGCCCCCCAGTCCTATCAATCATATTTAGTAAAACATTCTTGACACTGTAACGTTTAAAACTAAAAAAAAATCACTCTTCTACCACAAAAATTGACGGAGTTATGACGTTTTGAAAAATCAAGATATTGCATTATTTCATGACGTCATCGAGAGATCACTAAAGGGACCGTATGCGAAATCCTTCAAAATCTTGATTTTTCAAAACGTCATAACTCTGTCAATTTTTATGGTAGAACAGTGATTTTTTTTTAGTTTTAAATGTTACAGTGTCAAGAATGTTTTACTAAATATGATTGATAGGACTGGGGGGCTGTATAAAAATTTAAATTTCATAACTCTTTCAAAATTTGATTTTTTGAAAAACATTGAATAGACCCAAAATTCCTTTCGTAATTTGGAGATTTTTTCCTAAATGAACTATATGCGTATCTCTAACGGTTTAGAAATTAGCTATTGGTCCACGATAGGAGTGGACACCCTGTATGTCATGAAATTTTATAAGTTCTATAAACCAGAACATTGCACACAAAAATCTTATACATTTTAGCTCTTTGCATAATGTTTGGAATTTTTCATAATGTAAAATTAAATAAAATTATTTACAAATACAAATGTTCAGATATTCTGTTACATGTTCTATTTTTACTTATCTAAGTATTTCTCTACTTAACAAATATTAAGCAACGCGGTAGGGAAAAACTTTCCGAAATATTTCGAAAATAATTAGAACGTACCAAGTAAATTGATGTTGCTCAGCAGCAGCATAATTGAATCGCTTATCCAATCGTCTGTGATAGAAGTAATAGTACTTGAATGCTTCGCAACTATGTCGTTATTCGTCGTATTAATAGGTTTTCCAATAATTTACTTAACTTTGGAATCACGCCTTGTGGCTACATGCATGATTAACTCAGGTTGATTAACTACAAGCTTTTTATCGCTGATTCTAATATAACTGTCAGTTCACCTTAATTACGAATTAATCATGGCGGTTTAATTGTTTGAGGAGTAGAAATATTTGAGCCATATTTTGTTTCCGGAACTCTACTGCTGATATGACATATTTTTAGCTACTAAAAGAAAGATGTAGGAAGTTTTTTTTTTAATAGTGATTTTTTTTGAGTTCCACTCTATTATTAATACGCTTTTATTAGTTTCACATGAGGGTTTGTTTGTTTGTATGTGTGTATGTAACTCTAAATAAAAGATAAATTCACGTTCTTTATAAATATAAAAGTAATATATTTAATACTACTGCTAATAGTGAAGGCGAAACTATATTACATGTTGATGTATTATAAGTGCATCTAAAAGCGTATTTTTTAGTTTTTTAAAACTAATTTAAAGATTATGTTTGTTCGACTCTGATGAAGTCAAAAAAAAAAAGAAAGGCTGAGGATAACAGTACTTTAATACTTTTGTTTTTGCTTGCTGTTTGTTAAGTGTCCGGTATTAAGTACTAACTCAGCAATTTATTTCGAATCATATTCTTGCAAACAAGAAGTCAATCTCATTTTTGTTGAAAAATGAAATCGAGTCTTTTTTTCGATCTCCTTATTTATTACTTCTAATGAAATAGGTTTGATGATGTCATATATCACGGAATAAATAAATGCTGTTGAGTAAAATTTTGAACCAGTAGCATAAAATAAAGAAAGTATTACTTATATTATCTTCTCTAAAAAATTCAAACAATTTCTTCTGGAAGAATAAAAGAGTGATTTGTTGCTTAGAATAAGTTTTGGAAAGCAGCAATGTAGTGTTTCTCTTCATAAAAATGAAAAAAAACATAACATTACTTTTAGAACAATGCATGGTTATCTGAAAGTCAGTGGACTTTCTAGAATCTTTTAATTACTGAACTATTCACAATTAAACAATGTTTTGCACAGAACTGCACAGAAGCATAAGACATTTTCGAATAAAATGAAAAAACCTTTTTCATAGCAATTGTTTAAAAGGTGGAGTGAATGGAATAACAATATAATACAGTTCATTTTGACAAAAAAAGCGTTTGAATAATACAGTTATTTAATGCGTTTCCCATCATTAAGCCTTACGGCTGCATTCGATGAAAAACGCATGCACAGCGTTCAAAAGTTTTTTAATGAATGTACCAGACTCATCCCAAGTAGGAACAATTCATCGGATTTTGCTCGGCCGATCATCGAACTCCTCGTAAACTGATCCCGTAACGCACGATGACATCGTTCCGATCAGTGTCCAAATACGGTTTTCGATGAGCTACTTTTCATTGGAAAGTGATATCCTTCCGATCAACTTTCCCGATGAAAATTAGAAGAGCTATATTCCATCGGAAAACAATATCCTTCCGATCTAATTTCCCAATGAAAATATGCCGAGCTATATTCCATCGGAAAACGATATCCTTCCGATCAAATTTGGCCGATGAGATATATTGGAGCAATTCCCGATGAGAACTCATCGGAATCCGATCATCGGCCGATGAGAATTTCATCGAGTTTCGATGAATGGCCGATCATCGGCCGATGAGATTGTGCTGCTAGGGATGGTGGCGTAAAGCTTCTTTTACGTAGATGAAAGAAATAGGCCGATTTCTATCCCACATGATATCAAATACCCATGCATCCAGAAGTCACAAGATATAACATCTAGACACCTTGTGGGGGGGGGCGTTCGTACGGATTCTTCTTTCTTCTTTTTTAATTTCACTAAAAACAATTGTCTTGCAAGGAAAACATGTCAACACACAGAAGATTAAAGATAACATTTTACCTAAATTTGTCTTAAACTCATTTAGTCTTCATTCATTTTATTAACTGAAACATGAAAATTAGCGAAAAGAAATAAATAAAATTTTGAACTTATTTCGGAAAAGTTTGGAAAATGGAGAGAAATAGTCTCTAAGCTATAAATTCATCACTAGTATTTCTATAATCAAAATTGTAAAAGAAAAAATAAGTGATAGAGCCATCGATAGTAGTAAAAATGTTTAACAATCGGCCGATTATGAACAGCCAATTAATCAGTAATCGGCGAATTTTATTATCGGTGCATCCCTAGTTAAAGCATTTCAAATGTATTTTCCATTTTTCCTCTTTATTTTGCTTTTGCTACTAGCAAATTTTACTAGTAAGGATTATCTTTTCCTTGTTTACCACGTCCTCTCGAAAAAAATGAAATATATTTACTAGGGTACTATACATAACTAGGGTTGTCAGGAGTTAAGAATATCGATGAAGGTAAATTAGTCATTTTTGAGACCTTTTAACCCCTGACAACCCTTATTAGGAATCCAAAAAAGGTAGACAACCCTAAATTGTCGTTTCGTTTACAACTTCTACTCTCCATTTATGTCAACAGTTTTAGGAAACTCGATGAGGGTAAGTCTGTCATTTTTTTTGGCACCTTTCAGTCCCTAACAACCTTTATTAGGGATCTAAAACATTTAGAGGGGTGTAATGTAGTGTTCCTCTTCGTGGTGCACCCTGGGTAATGCTGAATCTACTACTGCTGCGGAGCACATCCAATGGAGAAATTTACGAGAGATATTGGAAAGCCAGAGACAAAATAATTGAACTGCAGTATGGTTGACCCTGACTGACTTTTAACATTTTATCTGATTTCATGTTTTCCTTTTAAATTTTACCTTTTATTGTTACATTCTACATTTTTGTATTTTAATTTATCATTATTGTTGTTTTTATACTCTTCGCAAGTCTGTGTTGAGTGTGCTGTTCGCACACTCGAGTCAACGAACTGTGTTCAAGTGCTTCTGCTGAAAATAAAAAAACAGGTAGAAACTTTTACTTTATCGTTTTATTCGCAACTTTTAATCTTCATTCATGTTAATAATTTTAGGAAACTCGATGAGGATAGGTCAAACCTAGTGGGATCTTGGACAATTATACTTTAAATATATGTTCGAGTGAGACTGTTTTTTTTAGCTTTTACAAACACAAGTATCGGTTTCTACCTTTCGGATTATCCACGGCATTCGCTTAACCGCGGTTTCCATGCCACCCTATTCCGCGAATAATCGGGAGTTTACTCTACTAAAATCATGCTCACCGAATTTTGATTAACAGTGATTTCCATCATTTATTTTCTGCAAACGTCAAAACATGTGTCAAGCCTAACAATCTACGGCACATTATTGCGACTAGAAGTATAATAAACCAATTCTTCCAGAGAAGCGCAATCTGAGACTAATGATGTCGAAAAAGGGACATAAAAGGTATAAAACACGTCAAAAGTAAGTTGAGTATTGCTCGTTTTTAAGTCCGAAACAAAAGTAAGACAAAGGCGGTGTACTGATGTAAAAAATTGAAAGTTTGTAGAAAAATTGAAAAGTTTATGTACAGTAATTCAGAAAGAATATGTTTTTTCTGTCTGTTTTTGTTTAAAAAAAAAGAAGAACAAATCGGATGAACAAATATATTTTAAGAAAAACCGTACAAATTTAATATTTCTAACAATATAGACTCTTTTTTATTAAAAGTAACGGAAGACTTTCGAATTCATATTTTTAAAGAATTTTGTGAGAAATAGGAGACTAAATGTTCTGTAACTTTTGTCACACAAAAGGTATGACTCAGCTGATATTTTCAAAAAAAATTGAATTTCCTATGTATTGAGGAAACCAGCAACAAATTGAAAAAATAAAAGGTTTTTTGGTTCATAACATTTTTGTACATTTTTGTGGAAGTATCACTTCCACAAAAATACACAAAAGTGTAAATCACGTTAGTGTTTAATATGATTCTGCCAAAAGTACTATTTTAAGTTACACATATTATAAAAACAAACAAAAAATCCCAGCAGTTAATTTTCAATTTTTTTTTAACTGCAGGTTTCTAAAACAAAGAAACGGCTCGTATAGCTTCTTTTCATGTCCAGTCAAGCCGACGCTGCAACAGTTGAAATGCTAAAAAAATGCAATTTTGTCTGTATAGTTCCCTTGTTAAGAACAACTTGTTCACTTGTGACGTCAGCAGCGAAAATAAAACAGCAACTGAGCATCTTTTTAAATTATTTCTTAAAGAAAGAAACTGAGGCAAAAAAGGAAAACTGGAATCCACTCCATGTTTTCGACCATGCTCTTTTTAAAAAAATACAAATAAGAAAAATTTTGAAAAATGGAAAACATTTTTATATGAAAAATAAACTGAAAAATACAGTACTATAATGGCCAGTTTCTAAGCCTTGAATGGAGTCAATGTAAATTCTTTAAGCCTTTAATAGTAAACTGAAGTTACAAAATTGAGTATTATCTTAGTAAAAAGTGCTGTGTAAGACATTTGCTTTCTTAGATAGGTATGTTCTTTATTCAATGTTCTTGAAGTAATGTTCCAGATGTAATTGCATTGTAAAAGTCAGAAAAGAAAACACCTAATTTCAGCACTGCATAAAAATGAAATACTTTGACCTAAATACACCTGTACCCATGCGGAGAAATGAATGAAAGGTCCTAATATAAAACATTCATTTCAGAAAAATTTAAGAAAAAAAACCTTCCATTTTTCTTTAGACTTCTAAAATAAAATCACATCTTTGCAAAAAAGAAAAATGAACCGAAGAACATTAAAAGAAAAACAAAATGGTTTAAACTGACAGCTTAAGAGTTCTTCCGAGGAAAAAACTGAAATAAAAGTTTCTAAATGATCTTCGAGTTGAGTTGAGTGATGCAGCAGCTGCTTAAATTGGGTCCGCTTATCGAATCGCCTGCCGCATAAACCATCTACAAATGCTTTGTGACCTTTCCTTTCGTGTGAGTTAATCGCTTTTTCTGTAATTCACTCAGTTATTGAATCACGCCTGTGGTCACATGCATAATTAATCTGCATTGATGGAACACCCTATTTTTTTTTCGTTTCTACAGTTGTTTACGTGTCAGGCTATCAACCACGAGCTGTTGAAAGTCTTTTTTTGTATTAATTAAATCATGATGATAATATTTATTACACGATAAAATCGTAGAGAAGTTGTGATGAATAATTGTTTTTTAATTGATCATACAAAGCACCCCTCATTTATTTTGTTCATTCAAAAAGAGTTTACGTGAAAAGTCAAGTACACTAATTTTTAAAATATGATAGAACAAAATGTGTTAGAATAAAATATGAGTTGCAGTTGAGATTTGCATGAAAAATGTCTTTTTATAAAGGCTGAAAAAATAGCGAAATTGTACGCGGATTAACACGATATAGTGCAAATAATAGTCTTGAGCCCTTTTGAAGATAGTATTTTTACCTAAATTTTTATTTATTCATTCACTGTACGAAAGTTCTAAAACGCAGCTAATTCTTTCAGGAAAACGTTCCGTAATTTCGCGAGTTTCTTCCAGTTTCCTATGAAGAGAAAAAAGATCCAGACCTCTCACTTTTACGAAAAATATTTTGAAACATATTTAAAATGAAAATTCAAACTAAGAAAGATGACTTTAACTACATTAGCGACTCTTTGTGGAAAAAAAAGTTAAAATTTAAAATTCAAAATAACAAAATCGAGTTTTTCTATGTATCTTTGAAATGAACATACTGAACACTCAAAGTACGTACGTATATCTAGACAAATTGGGTAATAGTTGATTCTGTGAAGTTCTCTTGTCTGTATTTACCATTTTATCAAGGTAACACACAAATAGTGTAACAATGAAAAACAAATTAAACATGCTGCAATTAGTGGAACGACATCGATGTCGATATTTTAACGTTCGATATTCGAGTACCTATGGTTTTTTTTTTTTTTTTTTTTTTCAATCTTCAGTGTTTTATCTTCGATGTTTTGTATTTGAACCAAAAATATCCTTAGGGTAATTTCATACAAAATCAGCAGTCGTCGAAACTTGACCATTACCAACTTCAACAAGACTTACAGGGGTGAATCTTACTACTATTGTATATGCGAAAGTTTGGATGGATGGATGGATGGATGTTTGTTCCTCTTTCACGCAAAAACTACTGAATGGATTTTAATGAAACTTTTACCATAATGTAGCTTATACATCAGAATAACACATAGGTTATAATTTATAACGATATTCGAAAAAGTTAGATTGGTAGCGCTTTTTCATTCCAAAATAAGGTGCATTTTTCGCACAAATGCGCGAAGGCTTCCAACAAACTAATTCAGTATTTAGTTCATCATCTCAACTCCCAGTCGATAGCTAGAATTGCGTGTATCATTTCCACTTTTCGCATTAAATTTTTAAGGCTTTTCTCAGGTCAAATCAAAAAGTAATTTTTTTCCAGCTTCATGGTAAATATTCGGTATTTTACATAGACATTGGAAACGCTCGCGCGCCCGCTCTCTAACGAGCTTTTGTATTTTAAAACATTTTGTAATCTTGGTTGTATGTAAGTTTTCGCAAGTTTTGTAAATATGTATTTTAGAGTATCGGTAAACGTCATCGCTTGAAAAGATTGGCAACTAATAAATGGATTAGGTTCATTATTGATGGAGCTTTAAATACAACTTAACAACATTTCTTAAATTTGTTTGCGTTGATTGGGCACTTTTTCGGGGTACTTATAACAATTGGGCAGTTACTTAGTATCCAATTGAACACGAATTTTGCCAAATTTGTTGCAAGAAGATTTTAATAACTGAGATTCGCGGCGATTTTTTCAGCTGACACCAGTTTTTGTGACAAACACTACATAATAGTACTTTACTTCTTAGACGACTTAACCAAAATAAAATGATTATCTACTTATATTAAAAACTGAGTATCTTTCTAACTATCTTTCTTTCTAACTATCTTTCTTTCTATGTCACGCTTCTTTCTCCTGAACGCCAATGACCTGAAAGTCGAACCAGGTACCGATAGATAGGTAATTTTTCAGGCTTCATTAGTTTCAATTGATATAATTATACGATTTTAATTAGCGAAGATATCAATTAATAAGTAGTCAAGTTTAAAGCGATTAAGCCTAATAAATGATTAAATATGAAATCCATTCTTGCTAAACGTCGTTGCTATGAAACAGTGATAACAATGAGAATGAGAATTTAGAATGAAGGCTTAACTAAATCAAACACGAAACTCATAAGCGGGTTACTTACGTAGTAGTATTTTTATCGCTAGCTACTTGTAATATTTTGAAACATTCATTTGTTGAAAAGCCATCTACTTATATTAAAAACTGAGTATCTGTGGCTGCTTCTTTCCCTTGAGAGAGCAGAACTTGCTGTAATTTTCCTCACCGTTTTGAAGGCGCGAAGCATCTCAATGATTCGAATGATTTTTTTGATGCAGGAAAAAAAGAGAAGGCGTAAAGCGCCTGTTAGCGAGCCGCCTTGGCGGGGAGTAGTTTCTTGAAATTTTCCTCACTACTTTCAAGGCACGAAGTGCCCGTGCAACGCTGGGTCACGTGTGTGGTATGTCTTGAAATCTAATAAACATTAAATTATACCAAATAATATAACATCAGAATGAGGTAAAAGTTAGAGAGGGGGGACGTTATGCATCAGCATGCCGCAGGAAGCTAATCTAGCTGCCCTGGCAGCTAGTTTTCTGATATTTATCGACTGCGGCAAAATCTTAATCATCGATAGAATACTCCCACATTTGAAAAAGTTCAGTTTTTTTTTCTTTTGTTAGCCGATTCCGTATGTTTGACCTTTTTAAAATTATGTCAAAACGTAAAGTAATCCGCACACTAAATTGATAAAGCCCTTAAACAAGACTAAAATTACCATTAATTTGTGTTTTTGCATAAATAATTGTCAAATGTTTCCATTAATTTCAAAACCATTTAGGGCAAAAACGTTTAGCATCATTTTATGGTCAGCAATAGTATATCAGCATTTGATGACTATTTCTCTGTGACCAAAATTAGTGACATAATAATACTTAATGTATTTTCATAAAGTAGGGAGGGGAGCAAAATTATCCTAGGTGTAACAAAACAGTTACTGCAAATTTGGCGACATTTTAAAAATCGTCAAAGCGGTATGTTTTGAGTTCTTTCAGTTCAGGAAAAACTCGCCAAAGATGAGTATAAATTGTTTTTCAATATTATTACTGACCCAGGCAGCGCCGGTTTTTTTTTGCTAGTATGTTTATAAAGTGATGCAAAAATAATCTTTAAATTAGATTTAAAAAACTAAAAAAAAAAACACTTTTAGATGCACTTGTGATACATCAACATATAGTATAGGTCCTAATATAAAATAATTATAATAATAGTATTAGCCTTATTAATAACAGTATTAAATACATTACTTTTATGTTTGCAAAGAACGTGAACTTTATCTTCAATTCAGAGTTAAATACAAACAACTAAAGCACTTATAATACGTCAACGTGTAATATAGTTTAGCCTTTAATATTAATAATAGTGTTAAATTTATTACTTTTGGGGCATTCCATGTGACGTAACGGGACATTCGGAGCAGGTTTTTTGGTATATTTGCTTCTTCAACTACAAATGAACCATTTAAGGAACATTAATTGCAACACCATCAGTTAATATATATCCTGCTCGTGACGCAAAAAAAAAGTTACAATTCTAAAAGAAATTGGTGCAAAATTATGTTATAAACTGCCTGTGAAGGAACGGGACTCGCACAAAATGCAAATTCTGTTCCTGTAAAAACAACCCAAAACTTCTGTGAAACTAAATAAATGATCTTATTCTTATTTTCAGCACGAAATAGCTATAAATCAAGAAATCATTGGGTACACACACAATTTTAAAAAATAATAATTAGTTTTGAAATTATTGCTGGTTATTTGTGTGACGGAACGGGACAAACACTGTGACGGAAACGGAGAATTCCAAAATAATATATGTGTTGAAAGTATAGCTTGCTGTAAAAACAAAATTTAGATACGAACATCATTATATACATATTATACAGTGATTTGCTGTGTTTTTCCAGTCTTAAATGTGAAATTTAAACTGGGCCATTCCATGTGACGGAACGGAACATTCGGAGCACTTTTGTCAGTATGTTTGCTTCCATAAATACAACTAAAATGAACTAGGAATATTCGTTTTGGTATCAATAGTAAGTATTTGTAGCACACATAAAGTAGAATACTAAAATTTAATAATTTTAAAATAAATTGTTTAAAAATATGCAGCAAAATGCCTGTGACGGAATGGAACTCGTACGAAAGGGACATTTTTCCGAGTAAAGGAAACAAAAAAGTTCAACGAAACTAAATAAGTGTTCTCATCAATACTAGCAGTAATAAATACCTATATATCAAGTAAGAAATATGCATGCAGAGAATAAAAAGAATTTACCAGTTTTAGAATTATTGCGAGCTATTGGTGTTGAACGGGACAGGCCTTGTGATGGAGCGAGACAAGTTCGAAATTACATAGATTTGGAGCCATTTTAACTACTTAGATCCCTATATAAATGAATAAAAGTTACATTTTTTTAAATATACTGATAGCCAAGTTATGTCATTCGGAGGCTGCAGTTTCATACTTATTACGAACTCGTCAGTCTGGAATGTACAATAACCGAACTGAACGCAGATGTCATTTCAATGCAGCTGAAAGTGATTTTATGACTTTTAGTTGTCTTAAAATCCAAGTTAAAAGGAATTATTAAAGATATATTCCTTATAAATAACATTTATAAAGGAGACACAGCTTTTAAAACTGCATGCAATGAGTGTTAGCAGAGCACGTCATAATTTTTCACGTTAAGCACCGATTGTTGTTTTTTTTTTTTTTTTTTTTTCATCTTATTTTAAACACACTTTTAAATATATTGATTTAGACACAATTCCGACACACTTGCAAAATGATCTTTCAGTGGTAATACTATTATGTGCCTTCTAATGCATCATGTCATATAAATCTTTTCCGATAGTCATCGGTACCATTAAAATTGCAGTTGACCACGACCATAAGGTCAAGTTCCATGTCAGTTGAATTTTGAAACTTATTTTCAAGAGCAGTGAAAATAATTGCGTCATAACAACCTGGGAATACAGATTAATGACTCATATTGATCAGCAAAGCCAGTAAGTTTAAAAAAGAGCTGGCAGCGTACTCTTCACGCGATAAAATACTGAAAATCACATGACTTCATTCAATTCAGAATTAGTAAAGTTTCAGTATGTTGGATAAATTGCATTTTGAAACTTATCAAAATAATTGTCACCTATCATTTTTTAAGGTCAGGATGTCTTTTTCTGACTGGAGTTTACAGTCCTTAGAATATAAAGTAAATAATTAAATCATTGCTATTTCCTATTGCATTAATTTTCTGATTAATTTAAGGATTATTTTTAAGTGATCAATTCTGTGACCACACAAATTTCAGAATTTTTTTGGAAATTCGCATCCAATATCTTATTTGTAGCTTTTGATTTATTTTGAGGTGTAGAATGATCAGATGTGTCTTCATTCCAATTTGTGATTGTTGCATATTTCCTACTACTTTCTTGTTTTGCCACATGCTTTTCCTTTTCTATTGTTGTTTTCTTACTGAGTTTCTTTCAAACACTTTCTGATATCCCACCACCAGCAGCTAATCAGGCTTGTACAGTAGCTGGAATCTAACGAAAAAAAGGACCTGCGCAGTAGATATAGAATTTTTCCAAAGAAGCTGTGACGGAACGGAACAATTATCAAAAGCTATTTCTAGCGTTATATTTGCATGTTAATTGAAGTTGTTGAGGTGTTTCATAGCAGTCTCTGACGTTATACATTGATACTTAATAAATGTTGATAGTTTCGAAATGCAACTAAAAATATATATGTTTACGTGACGGAACGGGACATCCAAAAATTGATCATTAGGCCTCTAAAATAAAGTATAAAATAAAGTTACATTAATGATAAATCGTACTCAACACTATAAAAATAATATAGACACATGAAAGTAATGTAAATTTTCCAAACTGGTATGAACTTACAATTGAGAAAGCAGTCTAAAATTTAAGTGTTCAAACAATTTTTTCAACATCCATTTTTACCTTTCTGTAGAGTCTTATAAATATACAGAAACGTTGTTTCCACTAGTGTTTAGTAAAGTGCCCTACACTTTGAACATTTTTCTTCAATATCAACCAGTAAAAATTTTATTTCGACGAGAATTTTTTTTTCTTATTGTGGTATAAGTTTTCATGGAATGGCCCTTTTATATTTGCAAAGAAAGAGAATTTATCTTTTATTCAGAGTTACATACAAACCCACATGTGAAACTAATAAAAGTGTATTAAAAAATCTTTATCCGTTCTTCTTTTCATCCGTTAGTTTTTGTGTGAGACTCCCTGAAAAACTAGAAAAATGTCAAAAAGTGACGTTTCGGTACTGACAAAAATTCATTTAATCACCTTATATAACAAAAAGAAAACTTTTACCACGTGTCATTCAAAAGCTTTTTATGTCGAATCTTTTTGTAGAATATTTTTGATGTAGAAACTTTGTTCCGAGTGTCGGAGGTCGTAGGTTTGATTCCCACAGATTCTCTGGCTGTTATTTTCTCTCGTTGTGCAGTAAATGTTTCTGGTGTTGTTTTGTAGGTTAAAAACTAGTCCAATCTCTCCAGGCAATGGTACACTGTTAAAAATTTTCTTGAAATTTCACGGTAAAAGTTACTGGCATCCATGTTGCCAGTAACTTTTACCGTAAAATATTTTTTTACTGTAAAATTTTACGGAGGAAAAAAAAAGAATTAAAAAGCGCGAGATACGAACGACAAGGATCGAACCCGGGACCCAATTTTTTGGCACTGCTTTACTATCCACGGTACCAGATGAGACACAGCAGGAGAGCGGAATAAGGGTGTCATCTGTATCTCACAGTAAGTCACGTGGTGATCAATTGGCGCTGCAATCGTAATTTTTTTATCGGTATAATTTACTGTAAAAGTTTTCTGTACTGTAAACGCTACATTTTGCAGCAACATTTACCGTAAAATCTTCCTGAATTTTTAACAGTGTACCCGTTTTCTTCGTAGTTTCTATAAACTATGACACGAAAACAATAACAGTTTGGGAAGAAGAAAAATTACATACTGTCTGATTTTCTTAGGTAAAACCTTCCGCGTATGAACGCATGCGTCAGGTCTTCTCTGATCTTACCAAAATAGGGGTGATAGGTAAGATAACAATAAGGGGAAGAATAATAAGAAGCATTTTGAGCCGTATCAAACAACGTAGAACGATGCTAACTTCAAATACATAGTTTAGTTGAATATGTCAAAAGGATATAGTAAATGCAAGTTTTAAATTGAAAACTTCGGAAATTTCTTACTCAAAACCCATCACCAATTTTTTAAGTCGAATAGTTCGCGAGTGTTAGTCGCTGCTTTCACGGGCGGACTATACTTTAAACAGAAATCTTTCACATTTTTAAAGTATTCTCAACAAAAACATGCAGTTTTCGTTTTAAGAAACACGTTAACAAACATTTATTTGTGTTCCTGTTCTCATTCTGTCAAAGTTTAAACCATTGATCTCAAGCGCACTTTTTTCAAACATAGCTACAGGAAAACAGCCATTAAAATGAGGATTTCATCTATTGTGGTGGAATACAAAAACGGAACGAAACGTGAAAAGTTTTTGCTCAATTCCTTTTTTGGACTGTGTGCAGAGCATTTATTGATGAGAAATATCGTATAATTTTCATGCCCATCCAGCTACGGAAATGGATAGATAAAATATTTTAAATGTTTGGATCTCAAAAACTGTTTTGGCACAGTAGCTGAATATTTTCAAAAGGACACTTTTGATATAAGAATGGCAATTTTAATTAATTTTAAAACACATAAGTGCAAATAATGTAGTCATATTACTAAACAAAGTACAAAGTATATTACAGGTAACACCATTTCAGCAGAAATATGAGTAATGTCAAATGTTAAAATCATACATCATCGGAAAAGATAATAGCGGGACAAAGTAAAGGAGAATTATTTCTTATGTAGGATATATATATCAAAAACTACAGCAATAAACTATATACAGTGTAAAAGATTTGTGGGTGTAAATTTTATGCAAAAATTAAGTTATTTGTTAGAATATTATTTTTTAATTTTTAGTATGCTCTATTTTTCTTTCTTCTTTTCTTTTTCTGCACAGCTTTGCACTGCTGGTTTAACAAGAAGTTTGTTATTATTAATGAAAAATTTTCTTTATTCTTTGCTGAAGTTAGATGGGAAAACTATTACAGAAGGAAGACAAGAGCTTGCTCAAGCAACTTTGTCGGGTGTGATATTTTTGCACATAAGTTTTTACTTTATTAAAGGACTTTTAATTTTTCGCTTTTCAATTTTAAATAATTTAGGTGTGAAAACGTATTTTATAACATAATATAAAGTATCAACTTTCTAAAGCAATGTTTTGTATTTCAAAAATAACGATTTTTACTTGTCGCGGGTGTGACTGTACACCATAAGAAAAATTTCGAAGCTCTCCTGGAAAAAAAAGTGCAGCTAATATGCCTAATTTCAATAACCTGTTAAATGACTTACTTCACCTACTAATTAGTAAATTCTTTGATTTATTATTAACAGCTCTTTTTTAAAAATTGGAGAAAACTAGTTCTTCAAAGTTGACTTTGAACTAGAAATTAAGTTTTTTCTCTAATTTTAACTGAAACTTAAGCGTTTCAACTGAAATGGTACTACTTTGCGCATTTTCTATCGCACTTTGTTCAATAGCTCCGATATTGCGTTTTTGTAGATAAATGGAGTTGTAATTGGAGCATTTATACTATTAGTATCTTGTTACATAAAATAGAAAAACGAAAATATATTTACTCGAGATGCACAAAACCTAATGGAAAATTAATTGCGCATGAATTTGCAACTTCTAATTGATCGAAGAAGCGATTACATCAATTAATCTCATTTTCTTACGACAATGAAAAAAATGAGGATGTAACCAAGCACACATGCCTCCAGGCAACTTCCATTACTTAAAAAACCCATTTATCAACTTCTACGTAGCTGTTATACAATTTTTGACGCAAACCCTCTCTAAGAAATTCGTCAAGTACAAGGAATATTATTAAGAAAATTATCCAAAAAATAATTAGAGCAATTATTTTACCTGCACAAAGGCTTACTTTCATAATGCAACTTCTAGAGAAGATTACTTCATTAAAATTCAATCTTACTTAATTGGTAAAAGTGGAGTTTTTTTACCCATGCCGGGCTTGTTATTTTTGGTGAAGGCAATTATAGAGGCAATTGTGCAAGAAAACCAAAGGAAAAAAGCTGTTGGATGGATTAATAAGGGGTGTTTGAAGCTTTTGTTTTGTTTAAGTTAGTATCGATTATCATTTGGTTAAAAAAACTATAGTTAACTATAAACTAAACTTAAAAAAGATATCTAGTGCCTTAATGTTTATACTACTCTTAAGTTTGGTAATCTTGCACAGAAAATCGTTATTTCGACAGTTTAATACGTAACATTTAACCCTCTGGTGGTAAAGCAGGTTCAATGAAACTTACAATGACTGCAGTAAACATTTCAAAACACAGTGGAAACACGTTTGAAACACTTCAGAGAAAGTATTTCAAATTGCCTAAATATGCACGAAAATGTTCCAAATGTGCTTAGTTAAAAAGAAATATTTTAAAGAATGTGTCCCAAATCTATTCCTAGTGTACCTCTCTCAGGATGGTTATTAAGTTTCGATTTGGGAGCACGTTTGAGAACATATTGGGGCACATTTGAGAACATATTGGGGCCCATTTGAGAGGACATTCGGGCACGCTTGTAATCGTCACTTTCTTTCATACAAGTGTAATTCAAACAACTTTATTTTGCTACCAGTCAATTGAGTCTCGCAAAATGATACTGATTGAAGTTTTGCTGCATTGAATCGTAGCGTTAAAAATGCCGTCAAAAAAAGGGCTCTTCCTTGGTCGGAGACAGTCCGTTATGCAACGAACGGATTGCTGAAAAATTAACAAGAACTAGTAGTGTAAACAAAATAGTTCTCCAAACGCGAAGTAGAAAATACGCCAAAAAGAGTGTGTGCTACAAAGTGCTCTAAAGAAGAGAACGTGTTTTAGTGATCCAAAAATGTTCTTAAATGTAATCCCAAAAACGTGTTGAACAAAATACAGGGTGTCCGTCCAGTAAAAAACTCCCTGATTTCAAAATTGGATATCTCGGAAACAAATGATGATTTTGTAATGAAACAAACGGTGTGTTTACTGTGAAAACCGTAAAAGTTGTGTGCAGAGTTTTGGAAAAATAGTTACAAAAGGTGCTAGATGCTGTAATTGCAATGCGAGTATCTATATATAGAGCTTTGAGAGTTGAAGCGATCATTTGTGGCGTTGAAACGGGAAAGGATGTTAATAAACAGACTGTACTGTTAAATAACAAGTATAGTTTTTCGCAGAGGTTTTATAGGTTAAGATACAGTCCTGCGGCAAGAAGAATCTTTAAAGACAGTATGCGTAGCATTGCGGCCTAACCTGTGAAAAATTATACATGTTGTGCAATAGTATAGTCAGTTTAAACCTCTTTTCACGTTTTAACGCCAGAAATGAGCGCTCCAGCCCTCGAAACACTATTTATAGGTACTCGCATCGCAATTACAGCATCCAGCACGTTAGGTAACTATTTTTCCAAAACTCTGCACATGATTTTTACGGCTTTCACAACAAACACACAGTTTATTTCATTCCAAAATCGTTATTTGTTTTCAAGATATTCCAATTTGAAATCATGAAGTCCTTTGCTCACACCTCATGTTCTGAAAAGTGTTCGCATAAGCGTTTTAAAAGCTGTTTCAAGAAGAGCTTCAAAGTATATTCTTAGAAGTCTCAGTGTTTAAAAAGAAACTGATGAATTTCAGCGTAGAATATTTCACGTACGCTAACTTTAAAGCCATTTAATGCAAATTTTGAAGAACGTTCTCTAAACTTTTAACCACTCTGAAAAGGAGTTAGTTGGTGTTTAATACGAGTAGAGAAGATGGGAAAGTAACTCATTTCAGTTATGATTTTATTTAAAAACTTGAATTTATATTTTAAAAACAAAAAAAAAATCCTTCCAGTGAAACTTCTACATCTATTGAAATATTCCAAGATTTTTATATTATACGTTTTAAGCTTATAACTTCAGACATATAAGCAAGCAAAACTGAGCAGCTAGCAGGAGATATCGGGAGATAACTCCCCTCTTTAACACTTCTTTTTTATCTATATTCCAATCAATATAGAGTAAAAGGTACAAATTGCTTTTATCATTTGCTACTAATCGGTTACTTTAAATAAGCGTATTAGTGCAGCAGATATGTGACAAAAAAAAAGTGGAATTGTGCCTTTAATGATAGAAGTATATAACTTGGGGTGCACATACTATGTATATTAACCCATTAATGCCTGACATTTTTTTTCTAAAAATATTTTGTATACTGGTTACAAACAGTGTTTAATGGACAGGAAAAATAATAAAAAAAATATTATGTAAAAAATAATTGTGTTATTAAGGAAAAAAACATCGTTCCTTAAAAGTTACGATAGATCCCAGAGGGTGCATACTAGTTTTACTGAAAAAATTTTCTGCCTACGATATAATACTTAAAAAGACATTTTATAAGAAGAAGTAAAATCAGCAATTAACATAAACTGGGAAGCTGGTAATAACTTTGAAAACTTAGCTTTTTCTCTTGAGATTACGAACGATGTCATTTTTGATAAAGATCATATTAAAACTGCTACAGAACACACTTTACAATGGTTATGTGCTGCAATCTGTTAATAACGAATTGAAACAATACCAAGGTACTCATTGAACACTATTATTTGGTTGAAATGTTTATTTTGGGGAAATTCAGACCCTTTTTGGACCGTCCCTAAAAAGGGACGCTAGGCATTGATGGGTTAACGAGTAGTTCTGGATACGCGGCCATCTGAGATTTCGAATATTTCAGTAATGGCGGACGTTCGAAATTGCGGTCTCTGAGTACATATTATGTGCTTCTTTGTTTCGTTATTCACAATGTTAATAGAGTACGTTGCGAAAAAAATCACGGATTTTAATACCCTTCTATATTAAATTTTTATTTTATTGTTATTTTTTTTCAACGAATTTTAACTTTAACCGCTAGGGGCGTTTCATAGTTCATTTTTTTATCGCCGAAAAATGCGCAGCAGATGTATGACCAAATTGATAGAATTATGCCTTGAATAGTAATTGCTTACAAATTTGTATACAGGTATCAGACCCGTCATTAAGGGGAGGTAGGGGGGGCGATTGCCCCCCCCCCCTGACTTTGAGAAATCAATGTATTTACATATAAGTGGGCGTCGTTTTTGCTGATTTCCAATGAAATTGCATTGCGTTTTCACCCTTTGCCCCTCCCCCCCCCTGAAAAACTTGAAATGGCGCCCCTGACAGGTATTAAATATACAGGGTGTTCCGTAACAAATTGTACAAACTTTGAGGGGAGTTAGAGGGGATGATAACAAGCAAGAATCACCCAGGAACATAGGTTCGGAAACGCATTGTTGACGAGCTACATATTCACAAAGTTGTCAAATTGTGTCAGAATGGTTCGTTATTACGACGGTTGGTTATTATCGTTTCGGTGCATTTTGTTGGGCAACAGGCAGCAAAATTTCAACAACCGCTGTAACCTTTCTTTAATATTTAATATTAAGCAAAACCTTTGTTGGATATTAAATTAGTGACTGCAGGTTTTGTGTGTCTGTAGTACTTGAGAATCGCTTTTGCGACCCTATGTTCCTATGCGATTTGCTTCAAATTATCATCCCCTCTAACAACCCTTAAACTTCGTCCCAATATTTAAGGGACACCCCAGGGTGGTAGGGGACATCACAAGCAATAAAAATTGCATAACAATCCGCAGTCAGGAATGCCTTCATTAGACGCTAAGCGGCGTTGTTCACAGAAGCACAGAAGCACACGTGCTCTCTCTCAGTAGTCATTTTAGCTGCAAGCGCCCACAGAGAAGTATGGAACGTTTCACTGACCCCCAGCTTGCCGATATGCACCTTATTTATAGTTTAGCAAACGGAAATGGAATAGCGGCTCAGAGGCTGTATCGGGAAAGTATTTTCAAAGAGAAACACCGGACCATCGAATGTTCAAGATTTGTGCCCTTAAAACGTTGATTATTACGATTTAATTTTTCAAGCGCATAGGTATTTATTCAAATGGGTCATTCCCTAATAGACTAACGAAACATTCAGAGCTGATTTTACAACTGTTTTCACTTGTAACTTAAAGGATAAAAATATTTTTTAGTTATGCTGGTGGATTTACAATGTACATGGTATCTATGTATCATTTCTGCTCATCAAGCAGTAGAAACATTGGATAATCTCAGTGATAACTACAATACTTTTTCAGTTTTTCTTTTTTTTTTTAACTTTTTATAATGTATGATTTTTATTTATTTATTAATTTTATTTTTGATACTTTTTTTACTTCGGTACTTTTTATTCTTCGGCTGAGGTTGACATTTCAATGGAATAACCCAAATCTTATAAGGAAGTTAGCTTGCTTTTAGAGATATTTTAAGGTCGTATTGATTTGTGTTCATTACCATAAAATATGCTTTTTTTCAGATACGTAACAAAATAAACATTTCAAAAAAACGAAATACTTAAAAATAAATCATTTAATTTAGGAAATAGAATCCAAAGCCTACTTACGATAAAATTCGACATTATGTGTATAAAAGGCATAGGGTTTGAAATATATAACTAATTTTCCAGTAAATGGTTTAATCGTGCTTAATACTAATGTTAATTGACAGTTTAAATCTCACTGAATAATTAATCAGCTTAACGCAGAATAGTATTTATGGGTTTTAGATCGTTTGGAATTCATAGTCTATAATTGCTTTGAATCATGCAATAGAGCCACAATACGTAAATTAAGGGATTTAAATAATCGTTATCGATGATGCTAGCTAAATGTTGCGTCTGCTTTGCATTCAATTTTGACCGATTTTGTTTGAAACCTACGTTTTTTTTTCAAAATCACATTGTCTACTTTTATTTAATTAACACTGAATTATTTATCTCCCCTTCTCATTCTTTCTCAAGAGATAGAATTATCTTGCATTTATCCTGGGAACTGTTAAGATTTTTCTTTAAGATTTCGAGTGCAGTCTAGTACGAAATGCTCTAAAATCTTGAAATTAAAGAAAACGTGCATTTGTTTATAACAGCGCTTCTCAACTTTTTTTACTGTCTGTCGTGAAAGCCACACCAAGCGTTCGCGAACCATTCCACTAAAAAAGTGGAGATGAGTAGTGAATGAAAACCTCGGGAATCATTCTACTTAAAAAAAGGGTGATGGGTTGTAAGTGAGAACTTTCCGAAGTTTTCAATTTAAGGCAGGAATTCAAGTGAAACACCATTGCAATCGCTTCGAATTGCAATCGCTACTGGAAGTGAATTACATTATCATCAACTTAGGCAGGGATTCAAGTGAAACAGCACTGCGATCGCTTCGAATGCAATCGCTACTGGAAATGAATTACATTATCATCAGCTTAGCTTGGCAGTGACGTCACTATGAGCGGAGCCAATAAGAGCTCACAAGCAGTCGGCCATCTCCTCTTATTCGCCAAGTAGGCTGTGACGTTTTATCTAGCTGGTTTTTCATAGGCAAACGTCACGATGATCGTTCTAATGTAATTCATTTCCAGTATCAAGAAACGTTCTAATGTAATTCATTTCCAGTAGCGATTGCAGTTTGCGATAGTCTGTTTCACTTGAATCCCTGCCTTAAACTTGCATTTGCTATAATTGGAAACATTCAACTAAACTATGTATTTGAAATTAGCATCGTTCTACGTTGTTTGATACGGCTCAAAATGCTTCTTATTATTCTACCCCTTATTGTTATCTTACCTATTACCCCTATTTTGGTAAGATGAGAGAAGAGACCTGACGCATGCGTGAATACGCGGAAATTTTTACCTAAGAGAATCAGACAGTATTTAGCATTAGTTTGCAATGAAAATGGCATACACGTGTTCTAGAGCTACATTGGCGCGTGTTTTTACAGTATAACACAGATAGTTATGCAGTAACAAACAGTAAAAAAATGCTAATATTACAGTAATAAATTGCAAAATTGCTGCTTTACAACAATAAACTGTAACGTTACTAATTTTACAGTTTTTCTATGCATTTTGCAGTTTTAAACTGAAACCTCTGCTGTTAGTATTATGCAGTTTTTTTATATAATACAGCTAATTTTGTGGTAATTAACTGTAAAATTACTGCGTTATAGAAATAAACTGTAAAATTGCTAATTTTAGTTTATTAGTCTGCATTTTACAGTTTCAAACCGGAGCCTCTGCTGTCAGTATTAAACTGCAAAAACAACACTTTATTTTCTGCAGTGTATTAACTCTTTCTCTGAATAATATTATTACTTAAAATAGTGTGTATGAATTATAGAAAAAATAATTTCAATGATATTAACTCATTACTCATTTTCTGTCCGCCATTTCTGATTATTTTTTGCTTAGCCAACAACTAGCAACTCACGTACCACCGATGGTACGCCTACCTCATGTAGGGAAACGCTGGTTCATGTAGTATACAGACAGCCAGATTCTGACATCCAGAGCTAAATAACAAGCAAATTATTGAAAGCTTTGAAATACATAGACTGTAGTTTCGTCCATGTTATGAACTCATCAGTCTGAGATAGTCAATAAACGAGCAGGACGAAGATCTCATCTTATTTATTACTTGCAAAACATTGGGATTTGGCACTCGTTTGGATGACAAAAGATAGCAACAGCTCTAATTTTTTCTGCTTGTATATCGATCATATTACTGTCCGTCCGTGAATGCAGTGCCTATCGCTCGCCAAATATTCCAATTAAAAAAGGGTGATGGGTTGTGAATGGGAACTTTCCGAAGTCTTCAATGCTATCCTTTTGGCATATTCAACGAAACTTTGTGTTTGAAATGCGCATCGTTCTGCGATGTTTGATACGGCTCAAAATGTTTCTTATTATTCTTCTCCTTATTGTTAATCTTACCTATCGCTCCTATTTTGGTAAGATCAGGGAAGACCTGACGCACGCGTAAATACGTGGAAGGTTTTACCTAAGAAAATCAGATAGTACACTACTTTTTCACACTAGTAGACTGTAACTGCACACATTTTTTTTGTGTGCAGATAGTACACTACTTTTTCACACTAGTAGACTGTAATTGCACACATTTTTTTTAACCTGAAATTTCCTAGGTTTATACGTTGTTGGAGGAGTTCGGTATGATAATGTAACTAAAAAACACGATTGTTGCCGCATAATACGCACTTCATTACTTACAAACCTAGATGAAAAAAATCGAATCATGAGAATGAACCAATTTTAGGGCTGTCTTTGAAAATTATATTAAAACATTCTAAAACTTCAGAAAATGGACTAAAAAAAATCCGATTCTCCATCTGAAAAAATATTTTTCAGAGACTAATAATAATTCTCAAG
>JAXGGA010013371.1:0-35495 GCA_038373865.1 Uloborus plumipes | reverse complement strand
ATTTAATGTGGTTTAGTGCTATCATCCTCCGTTTTACAACAAAAAATTCAGAAAGCGAGAAAAGCAGCTAAATTAAACTCATTTAATTGTTCAACTACTGATTTCTATTGTTGTTGATTTATTAGCGTATTTGTTCTTTGGCACTTTAGCATGACTGAACATGGACAGCATTTTTAAGGCAACACTGCTATTTCACTTAGTAAAAATAATTTAAAAACTTGTCCTCTGTAATCTTTCTAATGCTGCACGCATTTAAGTACTTTACGTACTATTAAAGTGCCATAAGTATCATTTATCAGCAAGATGAATTGATTTTTTTTCAAAAAAAAAAACTTACTAAAGGTCAAAAGGCTCATAAATATCTGCTATAAGAAAAACATATTTACTAAAAGTAGCATCAAGGTATGACAAACAAACCATTCACTTTTAAGAAAAACAGTTTCCTTTTCAATAGCAATATCTATCAAAATGCTATCATTATTATAGCAAAGTTCAATTTCTTGTAATTTAGCTGAATGCTTCCTTCGTGATGAGTCCTTACATATCACCTTAGAAGAATCACTACACTTAGTTGAGGTCACACTCCCATCATTGAAGTTACAAAAAAGTTAGAATCGGTTGCCTCAAGGCACCAGCCGTTTAATTACCAATCTTATCTTCATAGAAGTGCAATCATTAACCACTGACCGTTAGACTTGGATTTTCCCCCCTCCTTACCGCCTCTTTTTTATTATTTCCTTTTTTGTTTCTATTGTTTCGGTTGAGGACTCTCACTGAATATTGATAGACCCACCATGCTGTAAGTTGGACGATTCGCGCGTTTGTTTGTTTCAAGAACATCTCTGCTCACCGATGGCCAATTTGTTAGCTCTTTCTGGAGCGGTTATGGATGCTAATAATTGGCAATTCGTGTTCGACTATAACATTGAAAAAAGGTTTTTATGAGGCACAAACATAACCATTTTGATAAGATTATTTTATTCACGTGTTTTAATGTATCTTCTATTCAAAGCATAGTTCATGTAATCAAACTTGAACATCGAGACTGCTTGTTAACTTTGTAGTGTCTAAACGTGAATATTAAATAATTCATTCTTAAAAGCTGTTAAGCGTGACTACTAATTGTTCACGTATGAACTGGAGTTTAAGAAATGACACTGGAAGGATATACGAAAGACTGCTTCCTGAAAAAAAAATACGTTTATTCTTGATCAGATATGCTTGTTAACTGCTGTAGTGTCCTAACAAGAACATTTAATAACTCCTTCCTAAAAGCTCTTAAGCATAACAGTTAATTATTCTGGTACAGACTGGTGTTCAAAATATGACACTGCAACCCTATCAGAAATACTACTTCTTCAATAATAATAGTAATAATAATAATAATAATAATAATATTAATAATAATTATTATAATTATAATTATAATTATAATTATAATAATAATAATAATGATGATGATGATGATGATAATGATACTAACAATGATAATGATAATGATGATAATAATGATAGATAGATAGATAGATAGATAGATAGATAGATAGATAGATAGATAGATAGATAGATAGATAGATAGATAGATAGATAGATAGATAGATAGATAGATAGATAGATAGATAGATAGATAGAGGGATAGATAGATAAATAAAAACATTACGTCTATTCTACATCAAGTATGTTTGTTGACTGTTGTAGTGTCCTTACACGAATATTTCAAAATATCGTTCATAAAAAATCACTCTGATACATGGACTGGTGTTTGGTAAGTGGCACAGGACTGCTTTCTGAACTAATAATGAAATCTGAACTGCTGAAAACTGCTTCATGAAATAATTATATATTTAATTAATTCCTTCTTGAGTCAACACATCAGGTATCAAAGTAGCAAAAAATGGGCAAATTGCATCTAAGTTTTAAACGTATGAAATATATTCTATATACAAAAACATCTAATCAGAGTACATATTATTCATTTTAAACCTCAGTAAAGTTCCAAATACAACATGATAGGAAAATTAGTGATTCGAAAAATTTTGGAAGCTAAAGTACAGTACAGTTTTTAGTACATGAGGCAATTCTCCAACGGCTTCTTGTAGAACGTTTCAATATCCAAAACACTGTAAGAAAAAATGTGTTATCTTTTTCCGTAAAAGCGCTTTTAGCAGTGCTGCCTCCAATGCAATGGGGTAATTCAAATGATGCGTTACAAACGCATCACGCGTAACGTTACACCCGTTTTATCAGATAAATCAGGGCTCTCCAACCTACGGCCCGCGAGCAGATTTTTTCCGGGCCCGCGGAAAAAATAGTTTTTTTAATCCCCCCCCCCCTTTAAAAAAATTATTAAATTAATCAGAACATCTGTCCTCATTTATTGTTAAGTTTCTTATCATCATTAATGCATAAAATTCATTAAATAAAATTGTAGTACATATGCAAGGACTTCGTTTTTAGTCTCGTTTGTTTGTTTTTTTTTTTTTTTTTAACTCCTTTTGGAGAGCAAAATACCTTTTGTGGGAAAAAGCTACTTTTATTTCAGTTTTCTGAACTGCTCTCTAAATTTTACGAGTTTCCGTAATGTTACAAAAAAAAAAAAAAAAAAAAAAATCTGAACTACAAAAAAAAACATCATACATTCCTTGCGGAAAGAATTCGTTTATAAACTTCACTCGGTAACACAATTCGGGCAATCGATCCTTTCTGCGGTTGAAGGACTCCATCTGAGCTGAAGTGCTCGTTGTCCGGGGTTTCCGTTTAGCCAAATTTTCAATCTCACGCGCAGGAAACGAGGGGAAGTTATCTTCCACTGCCTCAATACATCATCTAACAGGTTTCCGGAGAAGTGTGTGAAGAGCTCTGCATACATGCGACTGCTCAACCGCTATCTCATCACCAATACGGGCATGCATATTCTTCTGTGATTTATGGACCAACTTTTGCCTGCTAACTTTCTCTTTTCTCTATTAAAACACAGATATCAAATTTCAGATCGCCCATATTGTGCACTTCTCTGTGGGTGAGATTTACTTTTTTTCAATATTGTCATTCAATACTCTTTCGACAGTATGTATTACATGTGAGTAGGAGCTTTTAATGCTTGAAAATATTATCCATTTTGAAAAACAATTCTTTGTTATAAGTACACTGCCATGCTAAGCACAAAAGTCGTATCTGCACTTTTTAACAAAATTAAGTTATCGCCACCAGGTGGCTCTTTGTGACGTATTTTACCTAAATACAAAATCATATGACCAGTTGAGAGCGGAAATATTTGAAAAAATTCTGAAAAAGTTTCATTTGAATCAAGTACATGGTGGCGCAAAACTTTCTCTTTTCTCTATTAAAACACAGATATCAAATTTCAGATCGCCCATATTGTGCACTTCCCTGTGGGTGAGTTTTATCTCAGTTTGAGTTCGACTGCAGATACCACTTTTGCGCTTTGCACGGCAGTCAGTGTAAACATTAAAAATATTAGTTACGCATGCCGACCACCTCGTCTAGTGACCAGAGAAATCTGATCGAGACGGAAGGGTTCCGGTTTCGAATCTCGGCTCGGGCATGGATGTACTTTCTCGTTTCTGTCCTTGTTCTTTCTTTGTATGCGAATGTGTCGTTGTGCTGTGAATGGTTGGCCTACCCTATTAACGTGTCCCTATGGTAAGTGGGTACTGTGGAAATCGGACTTCAAACGAAAAAACGGTGCAGTTGGAAAAGGAAGCAGATCACCAGAAATTGCCAGCTTAGTCGGCACATAATAACAACAACAATAGCCACGCATAATAGGGAGTCATTTGAAATACTTGAATGTGAAGAATCACCTGCACCACTGAAAATTCCTTGTAGGTATTTTTACTTTGTTTTAGAGATCCGCTATGCTTCAAACCAAATTAGTCGTAGAAAGTAGCAGATTCGGTTACCGACTATGCAGTGGATCAACACCTCGAAGTCTTTTAGAAAAAATAAAGTATTTCAAACATTTTTCTTTTATGAACTGGCTGTAGTTACTTCCTTCTACACATTTTCAAAAAGAAAACTGCTGTGTTTGTCCACTGGTTGGGGTACTAATTCACATAACCTGGGATTTTTCGTTTACTTCTAGTTCAAAAAACCATGAAAAATTTCGAAATGTTTTTAAAAATAATTATAGATATCAGCTGAAGTGTTTTTACTGTCATGTGACAAACGTTACAGCTTTTTACGATGCTATAAATTTTCGAAACTAAATTTCGCCTAAGTGTTCATTTACTAGACTGTAGAAAATAGATGTTGTTTTTACAGTACAATACAGCTAATTTTACAGTAGCTAACTGTAAAAATTGCTAATTTTACTTTAATTATTTTAATAAACTGTAAAATGCTTTACCGCAAAAAAATAAAATTTCTAATTTACAGTTTATTACTGTGCATTTTAGTTTTAAACTGGAACCTCAGCTGCCAGTATTATACTGTAGAGACAACACTTTATTTTTTGCAGTGTAGTCAGTCTACACTGTATAAGAACAATATGAACGAACAGCTTTATTATGTTAATTTGTGACACATACGTATTTTTATACGTATTGCTTATAATACGTTACGGGTGAACATATTTTTGAAGCTTTGTAGTAAAACGAGTACTGAAGTTTTCTTTCTTCTTCCTTTTCTTACTTTCTTTTTCTTTTTTTTTTAATTTTCAGGTATTCTGTATTGTTGAGTACTTAATGGAAATTGTTTTTTGTATTAAGAATTATTCAATCAGAACTGTTAATTATTTTACGTATTTGACAATATGATGATTAATCTTGATTTTAAATTTTTTATGCTTATACACTGCTCGACATTGAAAATGCAACACCAAGAAGGAGTGGTCAGAAATTGATGAAATTTGGTAAGAAGACGGAGACAGCATGGAACAATAAGTGATATTCATTTCAAAATAAATAAGCAAAATTTAGAGCGAGGACGGCGTCGGCTCAGTAAGAAGTAGGACCACCGCGGACAGCGATGCACGAAGAAACACGTCTAGGCATGGAGTTAATAAGCCTGCGGATGGTGTCCTGAGAGATGGCACTCCATTCCCTTTCAACCATTTGCCACAGTTCGTCCTTTGAACGAGGCAGTGGCAGGTTCTGCAAACGGCGTCCAATCACGACCCACACATGTTCGATTGGTGACAAGTCAGGAGAGTATGGTGGCCAGGAAAGCATCTGTACACCTCGTAGAGCATGTTGGCTGATTCGAGCTATGTGAGGCCGGGCGTTATCCTGTTGAAAAATTGCATTTGGCAGACCCTGAAGGTAGGAGATTGCCACCGGCCTCAGTACATTATCTACATATTGTTGGGCCGTCATAGTGCCCCGAATACGAACTAGAGGTGATACGGAATTGTATGCAATATCGCCCCAAACCATTATGCTACGTTGTCGCGCTGTGGGGCGTTCCACAGTTACTGCCGGATTCGATCTTTCTCCACGTCGACGCCACACACGTATGCGATGACTATCGCTGGACAAACAGAAGCGGGATTCATCTGAGAACGCTACGGTTTGCCATTCTGCCATCCACGTCGCTCTGGTCCGACACCATTCCAAACGTTGGAGTCTGTTCTGTGAGGTCAATGGCAGTCATCTTAGCGGGCGCCGTGATTGCAGGCCACGTGCAACCAGTCGACGGAAAATGGTTCTGGTCGACACAGGAACATCCAGGGTACCTTGCACGTGCTGCAGAATCGACGTACAAGTGACTTGCGGGTCCGCCACAGCTTGTCGGTGAATCCGTCGATCCAAGCGGTCTGACGTCACTCTGGCTGAACCTGCACCTCTCAATGTGGCTACATTTCCTCTTTCCAACCATCTCCGACACAGCCGATGCACAGTGCTTGCATCCATGTGGGTATCAGCTGCAATTTGACGTATGGACCAACCTCCCTTTCTCAGTCCGATCACCATACCCCTTGTAAAGTCGTCTATATGCTGGAAGTGTCTTCGTCGAGGACGGCGTGGCATTTCCTCCTATCACACGTATTCTTCGAGACAAAAACCAAATTTCTCTGATAATTAGTCTGGCAGAAAAACTAACATGAACATAGCCCACTTTTCAACTTTATTCTCTTATATCTTACTTCACGTGCGTCGGAGAGCTGCGCATTTCATATCATTTGCATAACTCAGTGACGTGCGTCTACGGTAAAATTTGCATGAATTTCTGACCACTCCTTCTTGGTGTTGCATTTTCAATGTCAAGCAGTGTAATTAATTTATAAAATCCAATGTATTTTTCAAGAATAGTAATATACCAATATTTTAGTTAATATTTTACATCCCCCCCCCCTTTTCTATTTTAATTAACTCGTGCATCCAATCTCTAGAGAGAAAATATACCTTCCTCTAAGTGGTATTGAAATCATACAAACATCTTGATTTTGTTTAAATAAAACATAGTTACCTTACATTTTGACCGTATTTCAATGTACTTTAAATTTATCCCTTTTTAAACACTTCTAATATTTTCTAAAATACTTCTATTTTAGAAAGTATGAGGCATTCTAATCGCTCTCCAATATCAAGCATTGTGGTCAGTCATTTTTTTTCTATTTTCTCTATGGATTGATAGTGACCAAAAGGAGCATGTTGAGTTTTGTGTTCTCTAAAATAATCTCATATTTGTTACGTGTAATGTAATCTTCCTTTTTTTCATTGTTTTTGCATACCTCCCCTTTTTTCTTCCTGAAAGAAAAAAAGATAATTTGAAGTTGTTAAATTTTTATGCGGATGATGAATAAAAGATAATAACAAACTAAAAGTAAAATGGTTTTTTATGGTAATGGCAAAAAATATCTATTTTTCTTTACCAGACATATTCCGACCCTTGTACACCCTATCATAATTAGCCATTCGTTTTTCTTCCATCTCTGTTCTCTTCTCCCATTGAAATAATTTGTCATAAATGATCCTTCTAAACCCCTGATTTGTAGCTCGGTAATTCGTCTTTTATTCAGAACTGGAGAGTGGTGATAAATTTTGTCAAAGGCTTTTCTCACTGAGGCATATAATGTAACGACAAAGCAGACGATTCATAAAGAGCGCGGGAAAAAATGCCCTGTCGGGTAGAAATGTCATTCTCAAGCATACCGGAACCGCCCACCAGTAGCTGCTCCAAATGTATGAAATGCTTCTTTTCATCAGCTTACATAGTATTGCAAAATATATTATTGTACAATATGTTTTCAATGTAGGCTTTCTCTGTCAAAATTATCTTAATCCATTTTAGTAAATTTATAGAAAAGACAAAAAATATTTTACGATTAGCACTTTTAATTTTTCCAGTATTTTCTTTTCTTTTTTTTTTTGTTTCAAAAATATTTTTGTACGTCCTCATTTTTGTTTTGTCGAATTACTTTTCGAACCAAGAAAACTATTTGACGCTCAGCATTTTTAATTTTTCTAGGTATGTTTTTTTTCGTTTGAAAAATGTTTTTGTACGACATAACTTTTGGTTGATCGGTGTTGTCAATTATTTACAGATAAAAATGTTTTTGATTAAACTGATTTAAAAGTTAATCGGACATTTTTTTCCTCTTTCAAATTTCAAATAAATCCATCTCATGTCTCAATGTTATGTCTGTAAAAGGAAAACTGAATTGGTTAAGCTATTTACTACACGCGCTTTTTAAGTTACCGTTTCGTAGCAGCATGAACTGAGCAGGTTTAGAAAAGAAACTGATTTTTTATTATGGTTTTCGCCCTGATTGAGAAGGATTCGTTCCAAAGCTTTTTTGTAGCGAGATAGTATAGTGTAAAAAGCTTCAAATTACGAAACGAAAAATATTTTGAGCATCTTTGGATTAAGTGGCTTTTGAATTTTAATGCAAGTAATAGCCGCAAAAAGGGTAAGGTAAAAGCTGGGTTTAATCATATGTACGGACGTTACTCAAGAAAGATTGAAAACAATAAACAATTCTCTAACGCTTAAAAATTCCCGGAAATTGTCCAAAATTGCATTGTAAATTTTGAAATGGAAATATTTTTTCGTTATTACTTGTAAATTCCTGACAACAATTTTGTTAAATTTTATTCTTTTATAATATTGTTTGCTCATCCATTGTTTTTACTCCTGAAGAGGCCCAAATAACGAATTTAAAAAACCATTATTTGTTTTTCAATGTAACCATCACAGCATAAAAAATTCATCGTAACATTAATGCATGTTTTCCCGAAAGTTTCTTGCGTACTATCCTAATGAATTAACCGTCACCAAGCAAGGGATGATTCAGGGGGTGGTTAAAGGGTCAGCTGACCCCCTGTGATGAGAAACACATTTTATCGGTTGCATAACCATTATCGAGCTTGCTCTTATTTGAACAAAAATTTTGTCCATGCACTGTGCATTAAAAATGTTAAATTTCAATTTAAGAATTTTTGGATACATATTGGGACAATTAATGAATTGCAAATTTATTTAGGGATGCTAAATTTGTACCAAAATAAATAAATGGTTAATTTTACAGAATGTTATAAAATTATTACTTGCTGTGAAATATCGTATGATACTTTAAAGATGCTTTAAATTTTACATGCTTCGCTTTCATTCTACTTAACTACTGATAAGGTAAGATAAAATTAGGGCAACAAAACTCCCTCCCCTCCCTTACAAAAATTTCTGGATCCGCCTCTGTCTTAGAGCAACCATGAGACATCCCATCAAATCTTAGAAACAACAGTAAGGTACTTAGTTACTATTATTCCATGACGACATACATACACAGGTGTTTACAGTGGTTACTATTGTTCCATGACGACGTTATGTTAAAGAAGTGTTCTTATCTAAGATTTTTAAAAATACTTAAGCTCCTGAATATTTAGTAACCTTAATGAAAGTGAACTATAAAGACTGCCCTAAATTGTTATAATATGTACTGTGTTTTAACGTAAATTATAAAAGGATAGTAACAGGAACAAAGAAGGATGAAAAAAAAAAAAAAAACTTGATGAAGGGCGTGAACAAGGCAAACCCATAAATAATAGCTTGACGGCACCATATCAGGGGGATAGACCAAGCGATACGTGTAACTGATCGCGAGCTGATCGTGTGGACTCCTCCAAATCCTCGGTCATCCGTCATCCAGGGGGCGAGTAAATCACATGGAAGGGCAGTTTTGTTCCCTGAGCAGGGGAAAACGACACAGGGAGAGGGAGAGAGGGGGAAAATATGTAAAAAATACAATGCTGTTGACGTCATCACTCCCGATCAAGATTTTTTGTGGTAAATAAACAACTACTATAGTTTTACCTATACTGTTAAAGATCTGACAAAGTTTTTCTTTTGTAATTGAAAAAAAAAAAAAAAAAAAAACTGAGTTGAACAGAAAACATTTTTTTTTTACAACTTAGTTGGCTAAAAATTACTTTTCTTGTTTACAGTACCTACTTGCCATGACCGTTATTATTTAGGTTTCATTTTGTTATACTAGTTATGAAACGCACATATTAATCATTAATTTAACGAAGTTACGCTATTTTTTTATCTAGGCACTTTTTCATTACTGTATGAGCAAAATTACTTTATGAACCTTGGAGCTAGTGTATTCCTTGATTTTTTTTAAAAGTATGTATCGAATTTCTCAAAATATTTTCGACTTTTCTTTCTCGCTCACGAAAAGATCAAGAACTTTCTATTTTCGTTTCATGGGGTTGGCATGTTGCAGTTTTTTTTTTTTAATTCCCCTTCTTTTTTACCTACATTTTAACTTTTCTTTAACTTTGTTTCCTGTTTTTCTAGGCTGTAATTTTGACTTGGTATAAAAATGAGCGATATTGCATTAAAAACAATATCATTATGATTAAAACAATAAGTTATTAAAACAGACTAATAGCTTTTTTTCTATTAATAAAAAAACTAATGAACGAATCGTGATCGTACGATTGAATTCGAAACTCGTAAGTTTTATACTTTTTTACATTGACCGCCGACTGCAATGTTACTCTATCAGCAAACCAACGTAACGTTATTTAAATATACTTCGTGTGTGTGTGTGTTTAATGAGAGAGTTTATTTTTTTTTAAATAATGTTATGGAGAAGTAAATTTGAAAATATTTTAAGGCATAGTCAAATTTATCCCTTCGGGAGGGGCCACCGCCCCTTAAATCCGCTCCTGCCCCCCAATACATAAGTAAAAACAACTGTAGCTTTTCTCTTTAAAAAAATAGAGCTATTTAGTTGCAATTATACCAGACTTTTATAAATTTTAATTCTATTATACAACTAAGAAAACGTTCTGCATGTGTTTACTTTTTGTAACCAGCAGAAACGAATTCAGGTTTCTCGATTTAATTTGTTATTAACTTTAGATGAAGTAATTATTACCATGGATGAGCAATTGTCCTTTGATGAAAAAAAAAGCTTGTTGCGGGTATGAGCTAATTTTAGGGTACTTCTTACGGTGCCGCAAATTTAATTATTTGGCGAAGTAAATACTTGCTTGCTTGAGTTACCTTCATGATCGATAGAATAGGAACTGATAAGGGTTTGAATGATAAGAATGAAATTCTCCTCATAAACAGTTTAAATAACACCACAATGTTAATCAATACACGTTTCAGGAGAGCGGCAGAAAACAATATGGACGTGATAGCTTGTCTTCCTGCTCTCTGTGCTGTTTCACTAGAAACCCGAAACGCTAGTCTTGCTTCACAACTTAACGTCATAAATGAATTAACCCTTAACTTTCCACTGTTGCATTTCTGCAACATATGATTTATTTTAATTTAAAAGACTCATTTTTTTTTTTAATTACATACAAATCAGTTATCTGATAAAAAACGAAATACATGCAACGAAATACATGCTAATTTTGTCACTAGTTGACAGCACATTTTTATCAGTAATCACAATAATTAAAAAATCTATCTGATGCTTCAGAACTGTGTCTTTACTATAAAAAGATTACGTTATATTTTATGCTTCCTCTTGTTTATTGAAGATATAAAGTATCAGGTAAGAAATTTGAACATTTTACGTTCATTTAAAATTAATTTTAATTCTCTATTGGAAAACGTTTTTAAGAAATTTGAAGTCACTTATACCTTGCTGCAAACAAAAAAATGACTGAAATTCAATTTAAAACTGCTTTTTTTTCAATATTTTTTATCTTTATTATTACTTGAGAATTAACTGATATAATGTTTTCATAGAAATTTAAAAAAATGCGAAGTTAAGGGTTAAAAATCAAATTTTTCTGTTGCGAAAGATGCACTGAAAAAATAAATATTGTTTTTCCTGTATAATACAGCTAATTTTATTATTATAAACTGTAAAAATCGCTAACTTTACGCTACTAAAGCGCAAAATTAGCAACTTTACAGTTTATTACCGTACATTTCAGTTTTAAACTGGAACTTCTGCTACCAGTATTATACTGCAGTTTTTACAGTATGATACAGCTAAATTTTACGGCAATAAATTGTGAAATTGCTAACTTTACAGTAAGAAACTGCAAAATTGCTAGTTTTATAGTTTATTACTGTGCATTTTACAGTTTTAATTTGGATCTTCGGCTTTCAGTATTATACTGTAAAAACAATCGTTCATTTTTTGCAGTGTGTATTTTAAACCATGCTTTTTTTTTGTTAATGTTAAAATAAAGATGATGATGTTTAGCATGAAAAAATGTAATCGAAAAATTATACCGTATTTGATAATTGAAAAATAAACTTGAGCCCATATGTATCCCATATTGTGTCTTAAAAGGTAATAGGTTAATTAAAAAAAATACTTTTTAAACTTAATGATTGGGCATCCTTTAGTTCCATTGGCTAAGGTTTTAACCAAAACCATGAAAATCACTTCACCTTACAATACTTACTCTTACCCTTACAATGCCTTACTTGAAATAATAAGGCATTTTCAATCCGGCTCTCTCTAGACATGTTTTTTCTTCAAGGAATGACCCGTCCTTATGGCATTCCCCCTTCTTAATAATCAGACCTCCTTGACGTAGAAGCAAGTGTTTTTATTTTTGGTGCGTAACATCACAAAAACGTATTAGAGCCCATTATGAAAAAAATGATGTGCGATTTGCAGAAGTAAGGTTAGTTATATATAAATTATATTCTAGTGTTTTTGAAAATATGTTATTCGATAAAAAATAATTTACTTATTTATACATGCATTTATTTTCATTTTCATTTTCTTTTTTTTTATTTCCTACTTTTTTATGAAACTTACTTTTTTATTATTTCTTTTTTGATATTGCGTAGATTCAAGATAAACTTTGATCTGTGTTTCGAGCAAAATTTAACATCTCCGAGGCAAAAATAATGATCCAAAGCACTGACCCTAAAGAATGGAAGAACAAAATCTCAACATGACTGTAAATAACATTTGTGACGCAAACGATGATTTTATTTAAAGCAAAAAACAGCTCTTCTGGGAGTTAATGAATTCTTATGAATAAAAGTTTGGTGTTTCTTTATATTAATTAACCTATTTTACTGTTGAAAATAACCGAAATTCGAAAAAAAGTAAGTGCACAGAGAGGTCGCATCGGGTAAAATTAAAAGACAGTGCTTCTGCTATTAGCAGGTATTTGTTATTATATTCGCACACAGTCTTCTTTAACAACAATCAGTTAAAAGTTGTTTATGTTATTATAGGAATTATTTTCATTAGAACTTAGGGTTAGTTCATTTTTTTTCTATACTTCAACGAAGCGCCGACTTTTGATGGTCATTGTTAATTTAACTATTTTGTAACACCAACGTCAAAAAAAAAAAAAAAAAAGTGCATCATCTGTTGTGTCTGAGCTAATTTCTTGGTAAGCGAAAGATGATGAGTCAAAAGTAATGAAAGGATTTAAATCAGTTTGATGAACAGAATAAACGAGAAACAAATTTAAAAAAGAGTGTATTTGTTTTCTAGACTTGAATGCGTTATGAAAATTACTGATAACTACTGTTTTTTTTCTTTCTCTTGCTAGAGACTGCCCCTTCATGATGTCACAGCTTTTTCAACATTTCTGACCTCTTTTCCTTTGTCACAATGTCACACTTCACTTTATCCTTTTTTCCTCTGTCACATGTGAAAGTATTTTTCATAAACGACCTTATAAAAATTCTTGATGGCATTCTTCTTGTTTACCTCTTTCCTCCCTCTTGTTCTAAACTGTCACTATTTAATTCAAACCCCTCCCCCGCAAGAGTAACATCATTTATGAGCAGTCTTTCAATGTAAATTCCAATTTAATTCATCTTCGGTTGACATTTTTTGAAATAGGAAATGCTATTAGAACACATTAGGAAGTTCCACAACAGTTTCGATCTGCGGCAGTCCTTTAAGAGTTAAAATATTCTCTATGCACCCTGGTCTTTCTCTGCTAAGTTATACGTATTGGTTCCGTGGACGTTTCGCGGCACTTCTCGCCTCACCCTGCGACATCGACTTTGGGAATCCCCAGACTAAAAAATGATTGTTGTTTTTACAGTATAATACAGCTAATTTTACAGTAAGAAACTGTAAAAATAGCTGATTTTACAGTTATAAACTGTAAAATTGCTACTTTTACAGTACTAAGCTATAAAATTGCTAATTTTACAGTACTAAACTGTAATATTGCTAATTTTACAGTAATAAACTAAAATTTTTAATTTAACAGTTTTAAACTGGAACTTCTGCTGCCAGTGTTATACTGTCTTTTTTACAGTATAATACAGCTAAATTTTGCTGCAATAAGCTTTAAAATTGCTAACTTTACAATAAGAAACTGTAAAATTGCTAGTTTTACAATTTATTACTGTGCATTTTATAGTTTTAAATTGGAAACTCGGCTGGCTGTATTATACAGTAAAAACAACAGTTCATTTTTTGCAGTGTGGACGTTTTTGTTACGAGTCCGTCGCACCTTGAAACTTTCTTAACTGATGACTCCAATCTTGATAAAAGCACAATACATTCACAGCTTTTTACAACTATGTACAAAACGGCAGGAAAAATTGAAAAACATGCAGAAAAAAAGCAAATGTCCATAATCACTATTCACTAAACAGTACACCACGCATTAAAATCCAAATGAGTAAAACATTACATCATAATTACAGCGCAAGGCTTCATACACAGAGATAAAACAAACTCGATCAGCACTTGGCTGTTAAGACGAGACAATGCAAAAAGAGCCGGTCGCGCGCTATTGTATTTGAAATGACGCCAAACGTCGCTCAAGCTAGGTAATACTTATAGTACATTAAAACTAAGCCAAAAAATCGCGTAACCCGGACATCCAAAAAAAAAAAGGTCAAACCTGTTGCAAATTGCTTCTTACCCTTCCAGCAGAGAGGGGTAAAAAGTCCCTAGAATTTGCGCGTCGGGTTTGGGGGGAAAGGGGGGGGGAACAGAAAAATCCTCTTTTTTTCTAAAAAAATCCTATTTATTCAAAAATTACGCAAAAATTGTAAAAACCATGCTATATGAAACTAATCAATTCTAATTAAAAATTATAATTAGCATTTATTCTTTGAAAACTAGAGATTGCAGAAATGTTCAAGGTCAAATTTCATTGATTTTAAACTTTTCTGAAACAGCTTAAAATGCGCTGCAGCCAATAAATGCGCTAAATGACAAATTGTAAAATAGCCGCCAAAAAATTAACTTCTTATATTTTCTTTATTTATTATCTGAACAGTTTTCTTTTGCATACAAGGGTTGCCGTAAATCTTAAATGGCTCAATTCTCGCCAAGCGAACTGAGAATTTTACTGGTCAGAAGATAATATGACATAAAATTATGCTTGCAATTATTCTTCTTTCTTAAAAACACGAAATATTATGTTTTAATTGAATATTTACGACTTAGAATTTTCCATTCTCACGTCATTTGAATTTTTTTGCCCGGAAAAGAAATTAAAAACTGTGAAAAAAATTTACAGATGAACTATTTTCATGAGGCGGAATCTTACTAGTCAAAGCATATCGTACACTGCCAGGTTCGGTTTGCCCCAACTATACACCCTCATAGCCAATGGAAATCCTTTGTGGAGGGGTTGAGGTCATTTTTAGAAAATAGGGGTGCCTGTGTGATCGAATTGTTTCTTTGTTCGACTCAGAGAAAGACCTCCGTTAGAGTATTTGTTATGTAAAATCTGCTTAAATGTGTTTTTATTTTCTCGCTGTCTATTTTGCTCGTTCAAAGGCGCAGTAGCGATTATCCATTATGGAATGTTTATTGCAGCCGTGCATTGAAAAAGGTGGTCAATTAATTACATTGACTGCAAAAGGAATTGAACGAATCAAGGAATGTAGTGAAATTCGAAAGGACGGAGTGAAAGATAATATTATGGACAATGCTGTCATCCAAGTTCATGGAGAATGCCGTAGAAATTATACCAAACATCCAAAACCGCCATCAGTATCTGAAGATGAACCTCCAGTAAAACAAGCTCGTTTTGCATTTGATTTTAAGACTTTATGTTTTCTTTGTGCTCGCAAATGCATAGATGCCTCGAAATGCAGGAACCCATATCAACAAAAATGGAGTATGGTAGAGACGAAGGAACTAATTGATAATATTCGAGATTTTGCTGAAAAGAGACAGTGTGCTTGGGGGGAAGAAGTGCTTCTGAGACTATCAGGCCTCAATGATCTTATCCATCCTGATGGAAGGTATCATCGGTACTGCTATTCCAGATTTCAAGTAAAAGGCTCTACAAAACCGGGAGAAACTACTACAAAAGGAGGCTCTACTGGTGACACAGAAAAATTGATTGGATTTGAAAGACTATGCCAATATGTCGAAGATAATGATGAATGCCAGTATAGTTTTAAATATTTGAAGGAATTGTTTTGCAGTCTAAGCCCAGATATAGAGCCATATTCTGATAAACATCTAAAGCGAAAATTATTTCAACGTTATGGGAGCAGCATGTATATTGCAGAAGTATCTGGAAAAAATACTGTGATTTGCTTTACCGGAACAGCGTCTCGTATTTTATCGGATTCCTGGTATAAAAATCGAATGCTGGATGAAGCAGAAGAAGAAAAGAGAATAATCAAAACTGCAGCTGCAATAATTCGACGTGATGTGAAAGCTCGTAGCTATGATTGTTCTCAGTTCCCAAACACAGACGAAATACATTCTGCAGCCGAATTAATACCCGACTCACTCAAGTTCCTGATTCAAGAAATTATTCATCGTAAAAAAGCAAAAATTAAAAAGGAAACTGAAAGGAAAGCAATTACTATTGGTCATGCCATTATTTCAGCTGTTCGTCCACGCTCATTTGTATCTCCCGTGCAATTAGGTACTGCTGTGTGCTTTCACAGGAAGTTTGGATCCAGGTTACTGATTGACATATTAGCTAACATGGGAGTTTCGGCATCTTACAGTGAAGTATTAAAATATGAGAGATCAGCAACTTCTGAAGAAAAAATGAGTATTGATGGAGGATATGTGCAATTTGTTTTTGACAACGCAGATTACAATGTGCACACTGTTGATGGACATGATACTTTTCACGCTATGGGTGGTGTTCTTTGTGTGACCCCTCAATCTGCCCTCCATATCAAGACCAATGTACCCCGGATCAATATCAGTGCAAGAGCAGTGCAAAATTATGGTCTCATTGAACTGCAAGCTTACACAGCGTCAACAGTATCTGGATACTCTTCTATAATTGCTTAGGATATGCAAGCACTGAAAAAAGAGCCTTTGTCCGCTGCTACTGACCGCATATTAAACTTATTTTGGCTATCTGGAATCTGGTTAAGTGGGAACAATGCTAAACCAGGCTGGAGTGGATGTATGGAGAAATTATATGATTCTAAAACGTACGAAAGAACAGCAGTCACAGTTCTTCCGTTTATTAATTTGGCTCCCTCAAATCCATCTACAATATATACGGCTCTTCTGTATGCAGCTGAAAAGGGTTCTAAAAATGGTCAACTTTGTACAATGGTCACATTCGATCAGCCTCTTTATGCTAAAGCTCGCGAAATGGTAGCTAGTGCACCTTCTAATAGCCCTTTGAAAGGACTTTTTATTCGCCTAGGAGGATTTCACACACTACTTTCGTTTTTAGGATCTATAGGTCACATTATGGCTGGGAGTGGTTTAGAAGAACTGTGGAGCGTGGTATATGCAAAAATCAGTGTTGTTCAAATGATGAATGGAAAGGCGTATTCCAGAGCGATTCGAGCGCTTTATCTCACTCAAGAAGCCCTGATTACAATTTTCATGGAGATGCATGTTACTTCGCCGAACAAAGACAAGTTAAAGTCTGTGTACGCATCTTTCATTTCTGGAGGACTGAGTGCTGATGAAATCGTTAATTCCCCTGAAGTGATGAACTTTGTAAAAGGATTAGAAGAGCAGTTACAGCTTTCAAAAGACTCAGGTCGCACGCAAAGATTATGGATTATGTTTATAAATATGGTTGAAATCGTCCAAATGTTTGTGAAAGCAGAGAGAAGTGGAGACTTTTATCTTCACCTTCATTGCATATACCAAATGTTGCCTATCTTTCATGCCTCTGGTCATTTTAACTATGCCAAATCAGCACATATGTACTTACAAGACTGCCAGACACTTTTCAGTACATTATGCCATGAAGAGTTTGATAAATTTGTGACATCAGGCTACTTCACGATCCGACGCAGTGACAAATTTTGGTCCGGTATCTGGAGTGATTTAACGATAGAGCAGGTTTTGATGAGAGCAATGAAAAGCAATGGTGGCTTGACGGGAGGCAGAGGGATTACAGCATCTACCATTGCTACGTGGGAAAACTCCATGCCGTCTTGTTTAAAAATTGTTGAGGCGATGGAGAAATTTTCTGGTGTTCATGACGTCTCTTCTGAGCAACACATTGAACTGCGTGAGGCAACACAGCAGCGGAATGCTAAAGACTTAAAGCTATTTCTCTCCTGGTTTCGGGATCACAATCCTTTTCTGAAGTCACCAGAACTTTCTTCCCTCTCTACGGGTATTGTCGCAGATGACAAGGTGAATTGTGATGAAGCTTTTAACGTTGGTTTAATATCATTAAAGGAAATTGAAGGCAAAAAATTTAGTGATTTTCATTTGAAGAGAAAATTTGCTGTTAAATCTTTAGCTACAGTTACAAGAGCAATTACAATCCGTAATGAAACAGTCTGTGTAAATCCAAATCAACTTTTACACCGAATGGTATGTACTGTCAGGACGGAACAGCATCTTGCAGAAATCTTCCAGTACGAGTTATGTACTTATCCACCATCACTTTTCGATGAATCTGGTTTCATGAGGAAAGGGAGTAAGTCCTCTATCATAAAAGTGTTGTTGCCTGAAGCAAAGGATCCATCCAACATCATGAAACAAAGAGGTGATGTCACATATGTTGTAGATGGAGGACACCTTCTCCATCGTGTTGTTTGGCAACGACCTGCAAACTTCAAGGAAATATGCCAGCAGTACACTGCATATGTCACTAATAAATACGGAAAAGCTATTATCGTTTTTGATGGATATGAAGAAGAAAATACCAAAGATGAAGAACACCTGCGGAGATCATCTTCTACACTTCAAGTTGATGTGACAGTCGAAGATGCGATTCATGTAACACGCAGCCAAGGAGAATTCCTGGCGAATGTTAAAAATAAAGTCCAATTTATAAATTTATTAAAAACACATTTACAGCAAGCAGGATGCAATATTATCCAGGCAAAAAGCGATGCTGACACCCTGATAGTGTCAACAGCTGTTACAGAGTCGGAAAAAGGAGTTGGAGTAACTGTAATTGGTGATGACACTGATTTGTTGGTTTTATTAATAGTTCATGCTCCACCCAACGACCTTTTGAAGATGGTAGTACCCAAAAAAGGTCAGCAAGAGGAAAAGGAATATTGCATTCAAGATATTCAACATCAAATCGGGTCAATGAAAAATGTCCTTTTGGCAATTTATGCATTCACTGGTTGCGACACTGTCTCCTCCATATACAGAAAAGGAAAAATAACTCCTTTTAAAAAGGTACAAGCAGATAAGGATCTAAAACAAAAATTGCAGATATTCAAGGACCCTAATGCTCCAGTAGAGGCTATATTTGATGCTGGAAAACATTTTTTCTTTGCTCTATTTGGCAACAAAAAAAATGACAGCTTAGATAACTTACGCTACCAATTATACTTACAAACGATTGCGAAGCAGCCAGTTCATTCTCAATTTCAATTAGCTGTACTTCCTCCCACTTCTGCAGCTGCACTTGAGCATTCTTTTCGAGTTTACCATCAAGTGCAACATTGGTATGGAGTGAAAAAGGATCCGTTGGAATGGGGTTGGAAAAAGGTAGCCGGACATTTGCGTCCGATTACAACAGCCAAGCCAGCTGCTCCAGAAGACTTGTTGTGCCTTATTTCTTGTGCTTGCTCTGAGGGGTGCACTAGACACTGTGAATGTGTAAAAAGTGGACTGAAGTGTTCAACTATGTGCACAAACTGTGTTGGACATGCTTGCAGTAACGCAGGTTTTAGCGAAGATAAGGAAATTGAAGTAGATCTTGATAGCAATGATTTTTTGATACAAGAGGAAGTCTTTTAAACGTTCCAGATCTGACAAAGAGTTGAACTCTATCTGATAGCGTTTTGGAGGCATGCATATAGTACATTAACTACTTTAATTTTAAATATTATAAATCTATACATTTACTTAATAATTAATTGCATGAGTTATTGAAAGATAAATCAAATGATTACGTTATATTGCTGAATAAGGTATTCAACAAATTTTTGAATGATAAATAATATGAATTGCTTTATAGTACTGAATAAGAAATTGAATGAATTCATGCGCTATGCTTATACTCACCTGGGTTTTTAAGTCCAGTATAATTCTTGAAATGATTTAATTAGGAGAGGCTAATGAGGGGAATCATGGTACAGACTGTTCTGCTGAAATATGAGTGTTTTAAAAAGATATTACTGCGTTTTGGGGGGGGGGCGTTTGGAGGGGGGGCTTTGTAGTACTAGGGGGTGCGCCATTGCTTTGTGTGGATGTTTTCAACTGACTGAAGGCTTTTTAATGTTTAAAGAAATATTATTTCAACTTGAACTGCATTCTTTTAGATTTTCGGAAAAAACCCAAAAAATCAATTTTTAGATGGCCCCCATTCCTAAACCCGACGCACAATGGCTTGGGACTTTTTTCCTGTTCTTATGGGGAGGGTACTGAACTATTTACAACAAGTTAACACTTTTTTTTTTGGATGTCCGGGTCCGACCCCTATTTTTACTGTACTATTAGTGATTTTTTGCCAATTATGATGCAAAGCAGGAAAAACAACTAACAGATAAAGTTTCATCAGAACTAACGATAATTTTAAGCAAAAACTAATGGAATTAACAGCAAATTTCCCAGTAAAGGAAAAAAAAAGTACGAAAATAACCACAATTTTCAAAATTAGTAACAATATTATTTTTTTTATCTATCTACAGTCTTGAATATATCGTCATCAAAAATTGGAACTTTTAATAAAATCTATATTTTTGAATTAATGTAGATTTTTACTTTTGTGCATCTTTTTGCCTTTTAAATATTTTCCTGTTTTAAATATTCATCAAAAAAAAAAAAAAAAAAAAACTTATTAAAAGCCAATAAAAATTTTTGGGGAAAGTGGGGCAGGGAGAGGAGGACTTAGGTGACGGTGACACCTCTGTAGAGCACGACATAAAAATATTTTTTTAAGTTTGTGAAAAGTATAGAAACTTCAATTCTGAATTTTCCCACCAACATTACAAAATGGGGCTGTTTTGCTGTTGGGGGTAAGTAGGAAGGAGGTAGACAGGTTGGGGGTAGAAAGGGCGATAAATCAGAAATACATTTATTTCTCATTTTTAAGGCTTTTCTCCATCTCAGTAGTAAACGTCGTCGAATTCTGAGCGCCAAGCAACCTCTGTGCCATGTGTGCTAAAAATCCAAAGAAAACTGGAGTTTTTTTTTGTGTACGAAACAAACATACATTTATAAAGAGATGCGTTATTTTCATTTCAAAGAAAAAAATGACGGATCGTATTTTATTTGATTACTTTTAGAAACACAAAATCAGGCAATCCATGAACTGTGGGTTTCAACTAAAAAACTAATAACTCAAAATTACTAAAAATGAAAATAAAAAAAATCTTGATTTTGATCTGAAAGTAGCATGTGCTGCCATCTATTCATAGTTGTAGAACTTACATATAAACTGGAACAGGACATCCACGAGAAAAATTCTTGTAGCTACACAGTGAAATATAAAATCATCTGAAAGGTAAAGTTAAATAATTTGAGTTAAAAAAAAACTTTAATTATTGATGGTCTTTAGGCTTCAGTTAGAAATAACGAATCAGATTAAAAAAAAAAAAAAAAAGAAAACGTGTTTGGAGGTGTAAAAACGTTTGGAAACTTCTAAAGAAAGGCTTCTGACTAAATTTTAGCTAAATGTGCAAACATTAGTATCGCAATTCTTTCTTTCTACTTTTTAAATAAGTACGATTAAATTTATGCGGGTTTTTTTTTTTTTTTTTTTTTTTTTAATATTATACCAATAAAAAAAAAAAAAACCTCTCTGAGATTCCTGGCCTTAAGAAAAATTCTCTTACTTCTTTCGAATTATTAATTGTAAAAAATGATTTAGATCATTTCTACCATTTCAAAATTTTCACATTCTGTAAATTTTGATGTACGTGTCTGCAAAAAAAGAGCAGTGCGCTAGTTTCGCTCATGCTGCCATCTTATGTGCAACGTTTCAACTAATCTATGAGCATTCTATTATGAAAACAAAGCATTTTGCAGGAACATCTCAATACAGTTGTTATCTGCTAATTAAATTTTTAAAACTAACTTGTTCGTTACGGAAAAGACCAATGTTTTGTAGGAAAATTGCATAGAATTGTTCTCAAGCGACTGCATAAAAATGTTTATAAAAATTTCTCGCCATTTCTTGTGAAAGAATAGGGTTGTTTCTCAATTTTCAATGGTGAATCGTCGACTTCACCCCAAAGTTTTTTCAAATGTGACGTCGTACGAGAACTCACTTTTTTTTTTTGTTTTTGAAATCGAAAAAAAAAAAAAAAAGTAAGTAAATAAAAATTTATTGTTAGAAAAATGAAAGTATTGTCTAGCTCCCTATTTTTTGAGTTTTCTACCAATATCAATGAGTCTTTTCATTTTTCACTCCAGGGTCAACCGTACCTCAAACAACTCGTGATTTAAAAGGTTGAATGGGCCCTAAAAAGGGTTCTGATTTTTTTTTTTTTTATCCGAACCAGAACTTGAGCAAGCTCCTGGTCCCATACCCCCAGAGATATTGATTCACTTGTAGGACTTTGTGTGACTGCGAGCATTTTTAACGTTAAAAAAAATCTTATATTTGCTGATCCTTTCTTCTCTTTTTAGCTTAAGAATGACAGGATAAAATTGCTTTATAAAATCTATTTGAGTTCAAATTGGTACTATGCAAATATATTTTTATTTATATTGGTGCTCACTAGCGCCAATTTATAATCTTTCAAGGAAGAAGCTGGGCCTTGCGTTGGGTTCAAATAAAGTGGAAAAATACGGGTATAATCTATGCAAAAGCTGCATATTTTATCAAAAAAAAAAAAATGTGTGGCATACATTTATAAGGTTTTTACAAAATGAAGAATAAGCAAACAAGCTTTGTGTTAAAATATGATGAAAGTTTTTTAAAAAAAGTAAAAAACACAAATTATCACGGCAAACAGCTCTTTCAAGGCTGCAATGGAGTCTCGTCATTAGTGCAAAAAGCTCAGCACATAATAAGACAGTTGTGAGAGAACTGAGCGTAGAGCGAGGACCAAATGGGTCGACCAATAGAAACTCGCGACAGGAGACGACAACCGACCAATAAAAAAACAGCAAGTTATCTCTGATGAACGGGGCAGGAGGAAGACAACCAATGAGAAACGCGGAAACAAAAAAGAAAAGGATCTTTTCTCCTTTTCTTTTTTGTTACTAAAATTTTCTTTTTTGTCACTAAAAAAGAAAAAGCAATAATGAAAATTGCTTCCAGATCATAGGCGAAAATTGAACTCTAGAAATATTATTGATATAAAAATGATATTTTTTCCAAATATAGTAAGCTTCCGCAAAATCGAGGTCATAAACTGACGAACATAATTCTAGAAGAAGAAAAATCAAAGCAATGACAGGAACTGCAACAATGCTGAGCCATGGTAAAACTTGCCAATTTTTGCAGAAAACATAATTATTATGCTCTTTTAGACGGTGCTTAAGAGCACGTTTAGTCTGACCAACGTAACAAAGTCCACAGTTGAAAATATGCTTTGAACATCACAGTTGTTTGGCATGCCCAGTTGCTATGTTTTTTTTTTTTACTTGGGTGTTTTCACTTTCATCAAAATTCTTGCTATCACAAGTTTAAATTGTTATTTATGTGAAAATAAAACTTTAATATAATTCTACAAATTTGATTTGGATTATCCTGAGATCCGGATGAACGAAGGCCAGATAAACGAGGTTCTGTTGCAATGCCAGAATGAATTTTTGTAGGCTTTTGTAGTTTCATTTCATAGTGCAAAGCAAAAATTGGGTTGAAGGGCTGATAGTTGTAACATTTTTCATTTAGTATTGTAATTTATTATCAAATGTTGTAATGCCAAAATTTTAATATATCGCTTTTTTAACCGACTTCAACAAAGAAGGAGGTTATCAATTCAAAGCGTATGTTTTTTTTTTTTTTTTTTGTTTGTTCGCACATAACTTATGATCTACTGAACCGATTTGGACGATTTTTTTTTAATCGATAGAAGATGGTGTAACTTAGGTACCATGTACTCATATGACGATATTTGTTCAATAGAAAAAAAGTTATTATGGAAAACAGTAAATTTCATGTCATTTCCCCATTAAATGATTAAATTTTCAATCCATTGTTGCTAAAAGTTTTGCTTCGCAACAGCAATATTAATAGTAATCATGATGAAAAATTTGAAGCAAGGCTTAACTAAATCTAACATGAAACTCATTAGCGGTAACGTACGTAGTATGTGTTAAAATCTTATGAACAACGAGAAACTAGAATTGCTTTGAAATATAAATTAGTTGTCAAACCGTTGATATTTAAATGGCTTTGATTAAGCTAGTATACAAATAAGTACCAGAGAATGACAAAGATTTTTTTTAGTGTCAATCGTTTATAATTTTAGACGCGTTAATAGTTTCTTTCTTTTTTTTTTCAGTTTATTTTATGGAGCATTTACTTAAGAAAATTAGGTGACGTTCCGTAATGGAAACATTACCTTATTTCATAAGTACACTTACACTAAAAAAAATAAAATAAAATAATTTTGGAAAAAAATAGAACCGACTTCAGTTGGAAATAGCTCTAAATAAAAGTAAAAAATAATTTTTTTCTTTGAACACCATCGAAACTACTTTTAAACATAAGTTTTGAAGTCGGCGCAAAAACAATAGGTCAAATGATATTTAACTATATTTTGCCAACATTTTTCAGAGAAACCATTGAAAATTAAAAGCAGAATATTTGTACCAGTACACGAATGGGTGGTAATGAATGAAATGTATGCGAATGCTTTTAAAGAACCTGGATCCATTAAAATGTATATAGTTGAATTGTAGTTGCGTATGATTCTATACATTGTTTTTGCGCCGACTTCAAAACTTATGTTTAAAAGTAGTTTCGATGGTGTTCAAAGAAAAAAAATATTTTTTACTTTTTAGAGCTATTTCCAACTGAAGTCGGTTCTATTTTTTTCCAAAATTATTTTATTTTTCTTCATTATTTCAAACGATGTTATTACCGTATGCGAATAAATCTAAAATTTTAAAGCTTTCCTTATTTCATATAATACGCATATGTTACACCTTTAGGAAATGATTTGTTTTCTAACCTCGAGTAATGCAATCATTCGGGAAAGAAATGCCTTAAAGTTAAGATATCCATCCGTATTTCTCAGACATTGTTAGAGTTTTATATGAAAGAGCGCATTTTATCAAAAGAATTCAATTCAGCAGAATGAAACACGCTGAGGTATTTTCTGAATCACCAGTTCCCCGGCAGATGTCTGAGTCATAAATGCGGAAATTTCAATCTGAATTTATTCTGGAGATTTTTACTCGTCACGATAACAGAAGCGATTTGCAGTTTTTGTTTCTGGAGGAAATTCTCCTCTAAATCACTTTCAAACTGGAATCGCTTCCGTTTCGTTAAATACACCCGGGTTCCACCTGGAAAAGGCTGAAAATACAGTGAAAAAATGCAAAATAAAAAAAGTTTGAAGTTGATTAAATTTTAGTTTTCTATTCAAGTATCTTCCTAACTTTAGAGAAGGAATTTTGAAGAAAAACACACACACATTATGTCCAAAATTATTTCATTTCATGATGTTACATTGCTAGCATTACATATTTTAACTTAAATAAATTAGTTGTATTAAAGTTTAATGAAAGGCTCTGCATAAACACTGTAACATTGAAAGTATTAAGGGACTTTGAAACATTCATATCTTTAAGAATTTGTCAATAAATAAAAGAACAAGTGTGTCTAGAGGCATTTGTCCCATAAAGTATAGGCTTTACCTTACATTCTCAATGAAGATTAAATCAGCCATGTACTTAGGGGACAAAAAAGTGAGTAGAGGGAGCGTGTTTTGACCATCATTCTTCATTAATGGAGGGGGAATGAACTGTAAATTTCGGAAATTAATTTATATACTATGAATAATTATTTTACACATTTTCGAGAAAGTAGCGCTTATATTCCCGAAGGTATAAACATTTCTTTCATAAGTGCCACTTTCATTAACGATTGTTGGTTCATAACAGGCAGTTTTTCTTCAAACTTTCCCAAACCTTCAGAAAAGATGACAGTATGCAAGAGAAATATGATACTAAAATTTCAAACGAATGTATTGAAAATTCATTGAAATATAAATGTTTAAAGCAATTAATATTTTACGACGTATGTGCGAATGACAGGAATTTATGTCTATATTGTTTTAACCATGTAGATGCTTCAACACATTAAAAATGCCTTAAAAATTTAGAAACATATCAGCATGGTAATGAAAAGATTTTCAATATACATCTTACTTCTCTACTCACATAGCAAAAATAAATAAATAAATAATATAAAGTAATAATAATATTAATAAAAAAACACACACACACCTTAAGTTAAACGTTAAATTTTCAAATATCAAAATAATACCTGACCACAGACAAAAAGGATATGCCCAGCCACAAGGTGTGTGTTTACTATTAAAGAAAAAAAGGCCGGAGAAAAACCAATGATCTGAGAACAATCATTTCAAAGGGCTCAGGTTAGAAACAGACACCTGTTTCCATAATCGCGTGATCTTTTTGAGCCTACCACAGCTTTCTATTTTCGGAATCCCTATTGGTCAAAATATTTTTTCACCGGAATGTACCGGAAGAAACAAAAGTAATGCCAAAACTACGTTGCTAATTACGAAATTCTTTCCTGAACTGCTTGGTGATTATGTATGACGTACGTCGTAGCACAAGACGATCATTTCGAAAATTGCTGCTCTCGAATTTCACAATTGATTACTAACAATGGCGGCCAAAATTGTGAATATTGTCTGATCTTCTTGGGTAAAACGTTCCGCGCATTTACGCATGCGTCAGGTCTTCTCGCATCCTACCAAAATAGGGGTGTTAGGTAAGATGAAAATAAGGGGAAGAATAATAAAAAGCATTTTGACGTGGAACAGTGCTAATTTTAATTACATAGTTTAGTTGAATATGTCAAAAGGACATAGCAAATGCATGTTTTAAATTGAAAACTTCGGAAAATTATCACCCACAATCCCGGAAAGTATCACCCCATCTACCCTTTTTTAAGTGGAACTGTTTGCAAGTGCTAGGTGCAGCTTTCATGGTCGGACAGTACTTTGAGATTTTGCTGTTCATATTTTAATGCTTCTAGAAATAGTTGCTCAATTCCGCACAAAATAAGCTCACACGTGTCATTTAAAAAATACTTTAGTACTGAATTCAATAGAGAAGAAAGAAAATTAAATTATTTTTATTAGTTCTTCGCACTTTAATCTGCTGGCCAATTAACAGCTCTTGTTCCTAGAACCAATCGAATCTTAATTATTTTCAGCATTAATGGCATCGTGTTTACTACCGGAGAAAGCCATTATTGTAAAATTTTTATAGTTTATTACTATAAAATTAGCTGTATTATACTGTAAAAAACAACATTCATTTTTTACAGTGTATTAATTTCTTAACATTAATAAAACACACATATTGAAGAACATAGATTGCGTCTCTTCTCTTCTATAAGAAAGGTAAGCAAATAAGTCGCGCTCAATATTTCTTATTATGAGAATGCCGTTTCTTAACAAACGTTACAAAGCCTTTAGTAAATGGGTGCTGGAATATACTCATCGCATTCAGTCTTATGAAGATACACTAATAAACTCCTTTATGAATATTCTCTCAGAGTTCATTCATTTTTCGTGAACAAAGTAATCCGCGACAGTTTGCGAAAAGTTTCATTCATAAACACCGATTGAAAAGGCAAGACACCCTGCCATTTTTAAAAATGTGTTTTAATATTAGTCAGGCATTCTGGAACGATTTGTTCGCCTGTTATCTTGTTGTTTTATTATTCATAGGGATGAACTTAGATACATACATTGATGTTTTGGACATTAAAGATGTGCTACTTTGTGGATGATACTAATGTACAAATTTTGTACTGGTTTGCACAACGCTATTTTTTTTCGGTATTACTTAGCGGAACAAAGGTTTTTATTTATTTCATTTCTTATCTCAAGTATGACTGAACATTCCCAGCTGTAATTGAAGATGATACAATCAGTTTTGTAACTGCATTGAAAACAATCCAATAAAAGTTGGCTAAAAACGGTCATCCTAAGTTCCAGAGAGTACTATTTCTTTCATTTAGGATTCAATTGACTTCGGTTTTTGTACAAGCATCAAATGAATCAAAAAATAAATAAATAAATACATAAAATTGAATAAAAATAAAAAAAAAAAAAACAAATACATAAATTCATAAAATAAATAAATAAATAAATACGTAAAATTAAATAAAAATAAAAAAATAAATACATAAATTCATAAAAAAATAAATAAATAAAAAGAATTAAAAAAAAGAGTTAACAAAGTAATTTGCATTTTGACGTTTCTAATTCAAAGTATGTTTTTCGCAATGACGAATTGTGATAGGTGTATGTGTGTGTTCCTTTGCCCCTATGTCCATGCCACCTATATGTTGGTGTATCGTGACCGTCGAAGTCAGCTCAACCATGTGCTGTATGGTCCCCCTGCAGGGCCAATGAGCAGGTCCGGGTTGTTGGACCACTCGGACGCTAGTCGTTGGCAGATTGCCAACCTGAAAGAAGGACTATCTCCCCTCGTCTAGGACACGACGTTTGAGATCCAAAAAGAAGACATAAATGACTTTGTCATTGCTCAATGAAAAATAAAAAATAAAATAAAAAAGGGTATTTTTGTGAAAACTTAAGCTGAAATAATTTTTGTCAGCTGTTTAACAAAGAACTGCCGATTGGTTTTATTAGAAGCATGTGTTTACAATAACGCCAACCTTGAAAAAAATCATTAAAAAACACATTTTTTTAAAATCACATTTGACAAACTCAAAAACTTTATCAGGAATTCCATATTTACTTCAATGGAAATTAAAAAGATTGATCTTCACGTTCGGGGCATTAACAAATCGTTATTTTCTGTTTTTGGTCACTCCTGCATACATTTCTTGCACATATGTGCAGCATATGCAGAACAGAATCATATCCTTCACCCGAGCCTTCTGATGTCTTAATAAATGCCAATCATTAACTTATTGGGCTACAGTCTAATTTTCTAGGATTATCAAATTAAAGGAAAAAATGACGAGACACAACAACATGTTTCTTTTTAAATTCATCAACTACATATATTGCGCTTTCTGAAACACTTAGCAACTTTTTTATGGTAGTAAACTACAAAGAAACAAAGTTTACTGTTAAAAAGTTCAGACATTTTCGACAAGACTCTTTTACAATAACTTGCTAAACTGTGTCTTCTTAATAATAAACTGCTTGTTTATTAAGCTTTATCATCGGTTAAGCATTCAGAGGACGATAAAATCACGATGTAGTGCATTTTTGCGATCCTGCATAGGAATACGAGGGTTGATTTTAAACTGTTGCAGTTTTCAGATACATTGGAGGGAGATTTAAATAGCATTTTTTGTGGCGTTATAAAATAAATTTATGCTTGAAAAATGTCTATTATAATCAGTCTCTGAATTTGCATTAAACCTTTTTAATGAGCGAATATATTTTTCAGTTACAACAGATGAAAGAAATCAACCTAAATTTCATCTGGGGCTGGAAAAAATTAAAAGAAACATCACCAATACTTTCTGGAATAAACTGCTCGTTTATAAAGCGTTATCATCAGCTAAGCATTCCGAGGACGATAAAATCACGATAAAGTGCACTTTTGGCTATCCTACATATCAAGATAAGGGCTGTCTTCAAATTTTTGAAAATTTCAGATACATTTAAGGGAGATTTAAGTAGCATTTTTTTTTTTTTTTTTTTTTTGTGGCGCTACAAAGGAAATTTATTCTTGAAAAATGTCCATTCTAATCAGTCTCTGAATTTGTATTAAACCTTTTTAATGGGCGAATATATTTTTCAGTTACATCATATAAAGCAAATCAACCTAAATTTCATCTGGAGCTGGCAAGCATTGAAAGAAACATCACCAATACTTTCTGGAGCTGGTGATTGATGGAGGGATACGGCCAAAGAAAAACACTTTTGCTGTCAAACGTCACTTAGTGACCTCTTTCACCATCGATCAGATAATCCATCTTCACCGATTCTTTTGCATCTTTGCATGAAAAAAAACCTTCAACTTTATTCAGAGCAGTTCTATGAAATGTGACAAAACCAATATTTTTTATAAAAGGAAAGAAAGTTGATAAATGCTGAAAAATATTTTAATTTCGTAATTTGGTTTTAAACATATAGCAAAGGAGTGTGAGGCAAAGTGAAGTAGTCAAGAAACCTTAACTTTTTCAAGATGAAGAAATTGAAGATTTGTTTTAAAACCGTAGTACTTGAAGAAAGAACAATGTATTTTGTTCTAAAACTTGCATTACAACATGATTTTTTACTTATAATTTAAAATGTGCAATTGATTTTTCTTATTGTCTCACGATAAAATTGCTTACACGATCAAAGAGTGAATTATTTGAGCGAGCAGTATACTTCTAATGATACCTAATCTTGGTTGATTACAAATTAAACAAAGTTTTCCTAAATTGTATGTAGAAGCACTCATTTAAAATGTTTTTTGCTTTACTAAATCAGCTGCTTTGTTGAATCAAAACTGTTTGGAACAAACATGATTCAAGTGGCGGTCACCACATTGCTAAAAGGTATAACATAAAAGCGTTTGCATTCCAATTCTTATTTATATAAATATAAAACGGAACTGCAATGGCAGTCAAATATTAGATAAGAAATATATTTACGTCTTTGTGATGATAAGTCAAAAATTTCACGATTAATAATTTGGAAAGAAGAAAAAAAAAAAAAAACCAACAATGCTGAAAAAGACATATTTTCGAAAGATAACAAGCATGTGTTTCAGGTTATAAGGAGCACACTTTAAGTTACAAAAGGATGTGAGGCGAGGTTATGAGCTTAAATTGTATTTCTCAGCTTAGATCTATCTACATTAAAAACGTATTCTTGTCACTCCAAAACAAGGAATGCATTCTATTTTCCCCCTTCAAACTTGAGCTTATTTGACGTTGTTGTTACTATTTTCAAGCACTGATTGTCAAAATATTTCAGAGAATATTAATTTCAAGATATTTAATCTATCCAAACACGCCCAACACACGGAATCAAACAATATGAGTGAACCTAACAACAACCAAATCACATGTTATTTATACCATAGACCAGATGTTATTAACCTCCACAGACCACCCAATACAAATCGCTAACCTTGCCTCCCCCCCCCCCGCGCAAAAATAACTAAATAAATATATAGACCAAAAATAATTCATGATTATAAATCTTTTTTTTTCCTCCCCTAATATGTTTTAACGTTTTTTTTCTATTATCTTTTTTTAAATTTTAGATCTTTCTTTAAAGTTATTTCTTCATTGATTTGTACATTGTTTAAGAACTATTATCTAATTTTCATTTCTTAACTTTAGTAATCCACTTCCTACTTCCATGTAAACTAATAAGTTATTAATATTATTTATTAGTTTATGGAAGCAAAAATCAATTTGAATCTCAATTTCGTGTCAAAATATGTTAAAATCGAGGAAAATGATAGTTTGCTGCACCCTGCGTGTACGTAAACAATAGCTTTTTTGTTGCCCATAAATGCGCAATTGATTTGAGTAAAAATATTTTACTTGTCCTTCAATTTCAACTATTTTTTTGCGTTTTATCAGGATCTCACCGTGGACCTCCTGCCACTAGCCCTAGGGCCTCCGAAGGTTCTCCGACCACACTTTAGAAAACTCTACCATGATATATGTTGACGGGTAATTTAAATTTAAAATGCATTTTCTTAATCTCCAGTTTTAAAATGCTACCCAATTTAATGTATTATTTACTACCCATTATAAATGAAAGAACGATTTTGAGTCCTAAAATTACTTTTCCTATGGAGCTCCCCTACGTGCAGTGCCATAATACCGCCCTAGGCAAAATATTAAACTATAAAAATACAAATCGCATTTAGTCATTTTCTGAAAATGCATTCTGAAAGTCACATCACCATTAATTTAAAGTAAACAATAATGATTGCAAAAAAAAAAAAAAATCGCGTTAAGATTCGAGAAGAATTTCGGGATAAATATATGAAAGGGGGGGGGGAGTTTTTAATACAAAACTGTTTTGAAACTCCTAAGTAAGATTTAAACGCTGCATTATAATCAAATTACGATTTACGAGAGGAGATTTTCAATCTCTGTAATGTGTCAAATTTATATTCTTTTTTTCTTTAATAGTTTATTTAACAAGTTTATGTCGAAAGGAATTTCAATTTTCTCTGAGATATCTAAACGTATATACGTCTACGTTGCTGAGAGATACGTTATAAATTGCAGTATTATTCTAATATTAAAAAATAACAATAAACGGGGTCATTGTACTTTGTTTTTCATTTTTTGTATTATTAAAATCAGTTATTTATTTACTTATTTATTATTATTTGGTCATTTATATTTAAAACATAAATCAGACGCATTTGTTAAAAAAAAAGAAGGAAAAAAAAAAGAGACCGTCAATTAAGACACGAATAGCAATTCTTCTTTGGAACGGATCAACTATAACTCAACATTTTTCTTTATTTTCTTTTCTGTTACTTTCGTTTCGTTCCTTTCTTTTTGAGAACCGATGTTCCATTAGAGTATTTTTTGAAATTATACGTTGCCTAATGTATAGTTCAATTGCACTAAACAAACGATTCAACTATCCCATTAGCCGAATAAAACATGGAAATGACCTCTTTACTTTACCAATTATTCACAACAATATTGCCTCTCATTGTACCAATATAACAATTTCTTCTATACGTTTATACACACGCTATACGTTCCGATATCATAGAGATACTACAGGAAACAGTCAGTAAAGTATTATACAGCTCTCCCAAATTCTGCTGAACTCCTATAATATTGTATTATAAAACTAGCGGTACCCGCACGGCTTTGCCCGTGGTATAAAATTAAAAGTTCACTTGTAAAAAAATGATATAGCAGAAAAAAATACTCTATTTTAGTTATAATTCAACTATAATTCCTTCAAAGTATGATATAAAAATTTGGTATGGACCCTACACTACTTCCTTTTACGTGTAAATTTCTTAGTAGATGCCTTAAGTGCTAAAATAGTGCTTGAAGTGAGTAAGATAACAATTCAAACATTTGCATCCCTAGTTTGCCACGAAACAATGCAAAAAAATGTTTTACAATGATTAATCTCCTAAATATCGCCGATTTTAACATCATTCAGTAGATTTTTCGCAAAATATCGCCAATAGCGCCAAATTGAACCCAAAAAAAAATTTTTTTTCGCTAAATTTATTGCCAACTTGGCGATATGTCGCCAAATTGGCGTCAAACACTTGGTGACCAAAAGCTTGGCGAGATATCGCCAAGTGGTCGCGCCAATTCATATCACTTTGGTCTGCATTGAAAGCCCTGATTACCCCATAAAAGGGGTAAATCACCCCCTTGGGGACATTCGAATGCAACCCCAAAGATAGGTGCACAAAAATAAGCCAAAAGAAAAAATAAGAAAAATTTTGTTGCTCACAGAAACCAACAGAAATCTTACCAAAGTTTAAAAGAAGAAGAAAGTTTTCATTCCTAACTTCAAAAACAAAATAATACATTTTCCGAAATGACATACTTTAGAAAGAACGTTGCAATATCGCAATAAGATAGAAGTAAATATACTGAAATAGAATTGAATGCCAAATTGTAAAAAAGTCGCCAAAAAATTAATTTTTAATATTGTCTTTCATTATTTATTAAATGCAATTATTGCTGCAAATTACAGTCCAACAATAAATAATCACATTGCAAAAGTATATTTGGAGCAATTTTTTCTTTTAAACTCAACTGATCCTAAAAATTTTAAGTATTAGTCATAGAAATTTCGTGCATTATTCTTCACAATGATAATAAAAACAATAAACATCGACAAAGATCAACCAGCAAACGATAAATTAAAAGCTAAATTCGTTCACTCAAGCCATTTGCTGCAATTTGTATTGAAATAAATTAATAATGAAGTAAAATATGTTTTGCATACGATAAATTTAGAATGGTATCCTGTATTTTAAGGAAAGGACTCGATTTCTCATTTGATTGACAGGTGCCATCTTATCACGGTTTTTAGCCTACTTTCCCGTTAAAAATAAAAGAGACGAAAAAAGCATTAAAATTGGCTTAATGCATCTAAAAAATGTCGCCAAGTCCAAAAAATATCGCCAAGTCCAAAAAATATCGCCAAGCCCAAAAAATATCGCCAAGTAAAAAAAAAGTCAAAAAGAAACAAAAAAATGAAATAAATATCGAAAAATTAAAAATTTGAAAGAAGGGTATTGAGATGGGGAATTTGTGTGTCGTCTGTCGGTCGGTCTGTCTGTCTGTCCCCCCCTAATAACTTTTGAATGAACATTCCGATTTGGACAAACTTTTTTTTGTTGGAAAGATCTCGGCGAGTACAGCTCATTCCCATATTTGATTTTTTGATTTGAACAATTTTTGGTTCAACTTTGAGCCGTTCAAATAACCGGTCCCGCGATACTAACTTTTTAATGAACAGTCCGATTTGAACAAACTTTTTTTTGTTGGAAAGAACTTTTCAAGGATACTTCATTCCCGTATTTACATTTCCGATTTGAACAATTTTTCGTTCAACATTGAACCGCTCAAGCAAGCTGTCACCCCTAATAACTTTTGAGTAAACAGTCCGAAAAAAAAATGACTAACTGTGCAGACGATTTTTTGTTTATTTATTCATTTGTTTTATTGAATTTATTATTATTATTATTATTTTTGGCAGACGATTTTTTTTGTAACAAAAATGTTTCATTCACGAGGGCATTTTATTCTTTATTTATATTTAACAACTGGCAACGGATTAAAAGTGAAATTCGAGACATTTTATCAACGGACGAGTTTTTTTTTCTTTTTTTTCTTTATTTTTTTTCTTTCTTTGATAAAATGTGTTTTGATGTACTTTGTACTTTTAATTTTTTTTTTTTGAAAACAATTGAGGAATTTTTCTACGGAAGAACTGTAACAGTTACATTCTTTAAAAGGTGCGACAAAGCTTTATTTATTCATTTATTTACTTTTTATGTGTCTATTTCATCTGATGAGAGGGGTATATTTTGCTTTTAGAAATCAGCTTCAAGTGCTAAAAAGGTATGTTTGACATAATTTTTAGTCTTAGATAATCAAGAGAATAATGATCAGATGCTAGAATGCCGATGTCGATGTACGGGAAAGTAGGCTCGTTTAGTTCTTGACAGAACTTCTTGTTAATATTTCATTTGACTAATTTTAATAAGGCTTGGAGTTTGGATTGTTACAAAAACAAATACATTTTTAAAATAATTAAGGGAAAAAGAACGAAATAAAAACGTAACCATGGTAACAACATGAAAAGTTGATTTCCGTTGATAAAATAATTCATTTCATCTCTATTTTCAAACAAATTTTATTCGCGAGCAAAGCCATTTTAGAATCGTTTGGCTTGCTTTACTGAAGGTAAGCCTTGAATTTCGGGGTTCTAAAAACAATTGTTACAGCTCTCCTGATGATCGTAGAAACTTCGAAAAAACGTCATTTTGTGCAGAAAATTTCAAGCTTTCGAATGACATAAGACTTGAAAATGTGTATGGAATATTTCTTCCCTATTTTATCGAATTTCCTCTAAGAATTCGAATA